>ML400500.1:0-87128 GCA_005239525.1 Nicotiana knightiana | reverse complement strand
CCCCTCCCCTCTCCCATCGTGAAAAGAAAATATTCATTTTGTTGAAATGAAAAAGAAAGTACTCTATCTACAACATGAAAAGAAAGTTCTCTTAATAATATTCCTATTTAGGGTGGAGGTAGGGTAGGGGTTCGGTGGGGTAGGATAGGGGTTTGGAGGGTGGGGGGTCAGAATGGGAAAATGTACTATATTTGTTGAAATAAAAAAATACTTTTTCTACATTATAAAAAGAAAATATTCATTTTGTTGAAATAAAAAAAGAAATTAGTCTATCTACAACATGAAAATATTTTCTTAATAATATTTATATTTAGGATGGGGGTAGGGTAAGGACAGGGTGGGCGGAGTAGGGGTAGGGTAATTTTTGGGGATGGGGTGGTGGGGGTTGGTGGGAATGGGGAATAGGATGGGAAAGGTTGTAAAAAAGTTATGGAAAATATTTTCCCTTTTCTTGATAGGGAAAATATTTTTCTTCAATTGGAGGAAAATGAATTCATGAGAAAAATAATTTCCAAACCATTTAAGCCAACAAAGCATGAGAAAATTGGAAAACATTTTCCGAAAAATATTTTCCTTCATACCAAACACACCCTAAGAGTAAATGACTGATAAATGATGATAAATGCATCTTTTTTAGTATATTTGCATATTAATTCTTGCGTGAGTTGTGGGAGATTGCATGGTTTGTAAAGTGAAATATGTTCATTATGTGTTTCTTATGTGTAGGAAAGAGTTTGGATGATAAATGATCAAAAGATGATAATTCGACACAAAAAGAAGAGGTGTAAAGAACTGAGAGCTCATCCAAATTCTTGTGTGGCACGAAAACGGACGCGAAAAAGAAGAAAAATGAACGCACAAAACAACGAAACGAAGCGAAGGCACGGATCGCTTCACGAACTGGAAAGTTGCAAAAGCTGAATCCGCGTCCATGGACCCGCGATGCGCGAAGGCAGACGCACATTCTAGCTCTCCAATCCGAGATCGGATTGTATTGGATGGAACTCCACCCTACCTAGGTCATATAAATAGACACTAAACATGATTTTTACATAAATTTGGAGGAGGAGACACTACTTTGGGTTACATAACACCTTTGGAAGCAAGAACGCACTTGGAGCAAGGAGAAGGATTCAACTCCACGTTTTTCCCTTTCTTCTTCCTATTTTCTGTTGTTGGTTATGAATTTTAGTATTGTATTTTCACATACTACTATGAGTAGCTACTTTATTATTTAAGGTTTTGATGGAACCTTTTGGAGGATAAATTCTTGTAAGTTTGAATATAATTTAGCCTTTGAATTTCTTTACTTGTTTAACTACGTGCTTATTTTTGTTGATTGAATGGCCATCAATTGAATGTGCCTATTTATTATGTATTGTTTGGGAAAGGGTACATATTTATGTAGTTGTTGAACAACGTCACTCTTAACGTATATGAGGAATCAATACGACATGTTTAAAGGTGTGTTTAGGAATAACAAAGCCTTGACGTGGTCATAGTGAGCGGTGAAATTCTACCATCTAGCATAGTTCAGGAGAATATATCTAGTAAATTGTTGTAGTTTCTTGGGAGAGAGTTATGACACCTGAAATGCTCACGGTCAATAGAGATTAACTAGGTGAAATTATAGGAGACGTAGCGAGAAGGATTCCGATAATTGGGGAAATCATAACTCTAGACCTCCTTAATCTTGTCTCTAACCCTTAGCATCTTTAGTTGTTAATTTATTATCTGAATATGTTAGTCAATTAGTTAGACATAAGAATCTTAATATTTATAACTTAGGAATTGTTCAAACTTTTCTTCTTGGTGATAGTGAACAATTGTAGCTAAACCTTAGACTCTCTGGGATTCGACTTCAGACTTTTAGACTGGATTATATTTGCAGCGACCACTTATCCTTTTTAGGACTAGAGTTGGGCGTGATCAAATTTTGGCGCCGTTGTCGGGGAACTAACGATTTAGTTGTAGGTGTATATATTTCTAGGTTTCAAGTTTGATTTATTTTTGTTTTCTTGTGTTTGATTTTTTCTTGTTGATTTTAGAAATGGCATCTTGAGATTATGAGAGTTTTGATGTTGGTAATTCTACTTTTGATCCTCCTTATGCATAGTGTGGAGGAAACCACCCATGAAAAAATTATCAAAAGATTTTCGAGAGTGTGTTATGTACACCAACTCAATCTTATGTGTGGAATATGTGTGATATGTGTGGTGGTCAAGATGGTCACTTTCATGATTGTGCTTATATTTCTTATCCTCCACCAACCTCTTAAAATAATGGTTCTACTTTTAATTGTGAGGTTAACAGGAACAAAGAACCCGGGGATGACAACCTGAAAGAGATCAATGATATGCTAAGGTATCTTGTAGAAAAAAATGATGAGACACAACTGCGAGTACAAAGTAAAGATGCAACTATTCGCAACTTGGAGGCTCAAGTGAATCAACTAATTGAAGCTTTTAATGCTCAACATGTTAATATTATGGATAGTAGCTAGGAGCAGTGTACATTAGATATGGAAATTGAGGTGCCAATGGAGGGGTCCAAAGTAGAACGCCAACACTCTAACCAACTATAATTTGAGGATGTCGATGTTGAAGAAGCAATACTAGAGTCAAACAAGGACATTGATTATACAAATTTAGTTGACTCTAGTGTGATTGGTTTTGAGGATGCCGAAAATCTTGAAGTTCATGTATTTGAGCACGCTGGACCTCATTCCAAACACTTCTCTATATTATGTTCGGACAGTAGAATGGGAATGGATCTTTACGAACATAAAAAGGAGTTCTGGGAAGAGGTAGCCTTATATTTTGAAATTTTCAAGGTCGTCTAGGCAAGGTGACAGTCCTCAGTGGAGAGCCAAAACTGCGTGAGAATTTGTTTAGTTTTTGGCTAGCAAGAATTTAAACTGCCCCTTGAGCATAATCATAAACTTGAAGCAAAACTTGGGGTTCAATTCGTATGATCAAGGTGGAGGCAAAAGGTGATTCGCATCGTGCCACGACGTTAAATCAAATGCTTGTTGGGAGGCAATCCAACTTTATTGCTTTCTTTTATTTTTAATTCTTTTTTTATTATTATTTTATTGTATTATTTTTGTAGTGTTATTTTTTATTTTCTAGGAGTATGGGAAGCAAAGCCATTGGAAGAAAGTAAAAGCAAGTGAGATAGTTAGAACTACGTGTGGGGTGCCCGCACAAAGAACCAAGTATGGGAGAAGTATGAGTACCCCATGAGCTGCTAATGTTTCGGCCTTTGGTCTACCAGTGAGCTTCTTTTACCCTCTTATATTTATGGGTGTGCATTGGGTACAATACACAATTTCAAGTGTGGGGTAAAGAGACTGTTTGGGTGATTTTCTATGTTATTTTAGTTGTATTATTTTATTTGTGTTGGAAAAAATCAAAAATCAAATAAATAAATAAAATTAGGTAGAAATAATCCCTCTTGGTTTTTCTTATGGTCACGGTTCTTTTCCAAGGGATGACTCTTTGAACCGGGTAGCAGTATTTTTTCTTGTAGGTAGAATTCTCAAAAAGTTTTGGACTTTTCGCGACAATAGACCTCCTAGACAGTTTTCTTGAGGGTTTAAAGTCCAACTAAAAGAAAAGTTCATTGTTTTTTCCTTTTGAATTGATAATGAAATGGGAAGAACTTGAGTATCTATGCTTTTTGACATGTTTTATGTTGGGGCTTAGAGTTGGAGCATTTGTCCTGAGTACTTTCTTCTTGAGTTTTGTGACTATATGCCTTGAGAGTATATGTGACTAAATATGACACTTTGGCTCATCGTTTAACTCCTATTATCTACATCCTATGTGATTGAATTATATTATGATTGTGCTAGTTGATTTAACTTGAGAGTCGAGTCTAAGCCGTCCTAAATAAGTCATGTGCATTGTGTGAGGTGAGATTTTAGTTGTACTATGTGCCATCCCTTGTTAGTCTAGAACTTTCCCCATGTGTGACTCAAAGAGAAATGATTAAGTCTTGTGAGTTTAGGAAATTATATAGGCGCTTCTTCGAGTGAACCTTCAATCTGTTTGCCTACCAGTGATAAATATTATTCTTTATTAGCCCGTTGAGACTGTATTCCTTTTCTTTGGTACCCACATTACAAGACGAATCCCTTTTGTTCTTAATTAAATCATGTTGAACCTTTACCTCTGAAAGCACTTAAGTCGCTAGAAGTGAAGGAAAAAAGATGGGTAGTTTTAAGTGGAACCATAAAAAAACCAAAAGGTGCATGTGTGAATAGAGAGAGCTATTACCTGGAAATACCAATTTATGGAGGGTGTTGAAAAGATTTTGAACAAAAAAAAAATTAAAAAAAAATTATATATATATATATATATATAAAATCCCTCCAATTCATTTTGATATGTCCTAGTGCTTATGTAGATGTGCTTAAAGGCGGCTACGTTATTTACGGTGCCGTAGAAATATGTTGAGTGATCATGAAGAGGATATGCTTAAAAATTAAAGTGTATCGTATTAAAAGTGCTTAGGAGGGTTAGTCACTATTATCCATATATATCCTACCCGTCCCTTAGCCTACATTATATCCCATGAAAAACCTAAATAATCCTAGACTTTACGAGCTTAAATTAGTAGAGATTTACATTACATGCAAGCCTATGGTACGAGCTTTGGGGGCACATGAGTTTCTTTGCGAGAGTGAGTGAATTCTTTCATTCTGTGAGTCCTTAAATTATACTTGAATTCATATTTGAGTGTACGGACTGATTACTCTCTTTGTTTTGTTGGTGAAGGCACATGCTTTACAACGGATTTGTAAGGAACTCGTATCTTTAGTTTGAACAAGAAGTGAGTCACAAAGAGGAATGTAGTGGAGTCAATTTTTTAGGCTAGAATGTTAGAAGAGTCACACAAATATTTTAAATAATCTTGACATGAGTTTAGAACTTGAGGAAATATATGGAGAGTGCATATATTGGGTTCTAAGCGTTGATATAAACCATTGTCATTGGTGTGATGCTTGAGTATGTTTTGAAGGGTATTTCTTGCCTATGCACTTAATTTTAAGTTACTCGAGGACCAACAAGAGTTTAAGTGTGGGGTGGTGATAAATGATGAATAGTGCACATTTTTTAGTATATTTGCATAGCAATTATTGTGTGAGTCGCGGGAGATTACATGGTTTGTGAAGTGGAATATGCTTATTATGTGTAGGAACGAGTTTGGATGATAAATGATCAAAAGATGATAAGTCGACAGAAAAAGAAGAGGTGGAAAGAATTGGGAGCTCGTCCAATTTCGTGTGTGGCACGAAAACGGACGCGAAAAAGGATAAAAATGAAGGCACAAAACAGCCAAGCAAAGCGAAGGCAAGAATTGCTTCGCGACCTGGAAAGTTGTAAAAGTTGAGTCCGCGTCCATGGGCGCGCGACGTGCGAAGGCTGACGCGAATTCCAGCTCTCCTATTCGATATTGGATTGTATTGGACAGACCTCCACCCTATCTAGGTCATATAGACACTAAACATGATTTTACATAACTTTGGAGGAGGAGACACTACTTTAGGGTTACACAACACCTTTGGAGGAAAGAACACACTTGGAGCAAGGAGAAGGATTCAACTCCACGTTTTTCCCTTTCTTCTTTGTCACGACCCAAATCTCCCTCCGTAAGATGTCATGACGGGACCTAGTCTCTACCACTAGGTAAGCCTAACAAATTGTGGAATAACAAAAATAAAACAAAATTTAACAACTAGACTACAACAAATAACTATAAATGATAAAATGCCACTCGGCATATATAAACAACCCAACACTAGAGTGTACAAAGAGTTCCCAAAACCCGGTAATCATAAGTCACAAGATACAGAAGAAAAATGAGTATCTCCATACACCATAATCTAAGAAAGTACGGAAAGGCAAACGACATAGAAGGGAATAGAAGGGGACTCCGAGGTCTGCGAACGCGGCAGATGTACTTTAAAGTCTCTGTACAACAGCAAGCACTTTCAGCTAATAGCGGGGCTGATAAGTGGTACCTGGATCTGCAAACAAAACATGTGCAGAATAGTAGCATGAGTACACCACAACGGTACCCAGTAAATGCCAAGCCTAACCTTATTAGATTAGTGACGAGGTCAAGTTCGGCCTTACTGGGATATAATAATAAGACAGATGATATAATAAAATAAATAAAAGACGGAGAATTTAACATAAAGAATTCACAAAAAAATAAGAACACATCACAATGAGATAAACAACATGGATGCTCCTGAGATACCGTCTCGTAGTCCCAAGAGTTAATACTCAACAAAGGATCTCCTGAGATACCGTCTCGTAGTCCTAAAAGTAAATACTCAACAGGGGATCTCTCGAGATACCGTCTCGTAGTCCCAAAAGTAAATATGCAAGGAGATCTCACGAGGTACCGCCTTGTAGTCTCAAAAGTAAATGTGCAGGGGACCTCACGAGGTACCGCCTCGTAGTTCCAAAAGTAAATGTGTAGGGGGATCTCTCGAGGTACCTCCTCGTAGTCCCAAAAGTAAACACATAGCTCAAATCGGTGGAAAAAGCAATTAACAACAAGAATCCTACAGCTAAGGTTGATACAAATCAAGTAAAGGCAGGAATTCAACTAAACATGCTGCACATATTTCAAATAAGCATTTAAGACACGTAGACATGCGAAATTAGGCTAAACAGTAACTCAATTAAGTTGTAACAAGCTACTACTTAGTGAAAAACCGAATTTTTACAACAATTAGCCCGTGTACACACTCGTCACCTTGCGTATACGGCACTCACATATCAGAAAAATATCACAACAATACCAAATCCTAAGGGGATTTCCCCCCACACAAGGTTAGGCAAGCCACTTACCTCGAACTAAGCGCAATCAATAAATAAGAATGCCATTTCCTCGATTATCCGGCTCCGAATGGACCAAATCTAGCCAAAAATAACTACATACCATAAATACAACTATGATAGACCAAATCGGAATTGTGTAAAAGTCACAAAAACGAACACCCCTTATTCAACTTTCGCCATTTCAAACTTAATTAAGCTAAATACCTCCAAAACACAATCCGAACACATTCCTAAGTCCAAAATCACCCAACAGAGCTAACGAAACTGACGAAACTCCATTATGGAGCCGTATTCACTCTGAACCTACAAATAGAACTTAAGCTTCCATTTTAGAGACTAAGTGTCCCAAATAACTCTGAACCCACAAATAGAACCCCCCGACATGTCACATAAGCAGAAAAATAAATGGGGAAGTAGTAAATAGGGGATCAGGGCTATTACTCTTAAAATGATCGGTTGGATTGTTATATCCTCCCCCTCTTAAAAAAATCATTTATCCTCGAACGAGTATAGAGACATACCTGAAGTGGTGACCCCTCCACTGAACCTTCACGGAAGCAATGTTCTTTCACCTCAGCTTTCGAACCTGCTTATCCAAAATAGCCATCGGCTCCTCAACATAAGATAAATCCTTGTCCAACTGGAATGAGCTGAAATCTAACATATGAGACGGATCACTGTGATACTTCCGAAGAGTAGAATCATGGAATACTAGTGAACTCCTGTTAGACTGGGAGGCAAGGCAAGCTCATAAGCAACCTCCCCAACACTCCGCAACACCTCGAATGGGCCAATAAACCTTGGCCCAGCTTGCCCTTCTTTCCGAACCTCATAACACCCTTCATGGGTGACACCCGAAGCAGGAACTGCTCTCCAACCATGAATGCAACATCGTGAACCTTCCGATCCACATAGCTCTCCTGTCTGGACTACGTTGTGCGAAGTCGATCCTGAATCACCTTAACCTTCTCCAGAGCATCCTGAACCAAGTTTGTACCCAATAACCTAGCCTTGCCCGGCTCAAACCAACACTGGAGACCAACACCGCCTACCGTAAAAATCCTCATACGATGCTATCTAGATGCTCGACTGATAATTATTGTTGTAGGAAAATTTTGCAAGTGGAAAGAACTGATCCCAAGAATCTCCAAACTCCATCACACACGTACGAGATATCCTCTAATATCTTAATTGTACGCTCGGACTGTCCGTCTGTCTGAGGGTGAAATGATGTGCTCAACTCCACTCGAGTACCCAACTCATGTTGTACGACCCTCCAGAACCATGATGTAAACTGCATACTCCGGTCACAGATGATAGATACCGGCATGTCATGAAGTCTGACAATCTCACGGATATAAACTCGAGCCAGTTGCTCGGAAGAATAAGTAGTCATCACATTAATGAAATGAGTTGACTTGGTCAGCCTATCCATAATCACCCAAATTGCATCAAACTTCATCTGAGTCCGTGGAAGCCCAACAATGAAATACATAGTGATCCGCTCCCATTTCCACTCTGAAATCTCTAACTTCTAAAGAAAACCATCTGGCCGCTGATGCTCATACTTCACCTGCTGGCAATTCAGACACCGAGATACATACTCTACTATGTCCTTCTTCATTCTCCTCCACCAATAATGCTGCCCCAAGTCCTGATACATATTCACAACACCCAGATGAATGGAGCACCACGAATTGTGAACCTCTCGGAGAATCAACTCACGCAGTCCATCTACATTGGGCACACATAGCCTGACATGCATCCTTAAAGCACTATCATCTCCAATAGTGACCTCCTTAGCGCCACCGTGATGAACCATGTCCTTAAGGACAAGAAGATGGGGGTCATCATATTGACGCTCCCTGATACGATCATAAAGAGAAGATTGAGAGACCACACAAGCCAATACTCAACTCAGCTCAGAAATATCCAATCTAACAAACTAGTTGTCCAAGGCCTGAACATCCAACGTCAATGGCCTCTATGCTACTAATAGATATGCTAAGCTCCCCAAACTCTCGGCCCTGCGACTCAAAGCATCGTCCACCACATTGTCCTTCCTGAGATGGTACAAAATTGTGATATCATAATCCTTAAGTAGCTTCAACCACCTCCGCTGACGCAAGTTAAGATCCTTATATTTGAACAGATGCTGCAAACTCCGGTGATCGATGTAGATCTCACAAGGGACACCATACAAATAGTACTTCCAAATCTTCAAGGCATAAACAATAGCTGCTAACTCAAGGTCATAGATAGGATAGTTCTTTTCATACACCTTCAGCTGTCTGGACGCGTAGGCAATCATCCTAGCATTCTGCATCAATATGGTGCCAAGTCCAATCTGCGACGTATCATAATATAAATACCCTGAACCTGTAGGCAATACCAATACTTGGGTTGTAGTCAACTCTGTCTTGAGCTTCTGAAAGCTCTCCTCAAACTCCTTTGTCCACCTGAACGGAACACCCTTCTAGGCCAGCCTCGTCATAGGTGCTGCAATAGATGGGAAACCCTTTACAAATCGATGGTAATACCCTACCAACCCATGAAAACTCTGGATCTCCATGGCTGAGGACGGTCTGGGCCAACTCTGTATTGCTTCAACCTTCTTCGGATCCACCTTGATCCCGTCACTCGACACCACATGACCAAAGAATGCCATTGAGTCTATTCAAAACTCACACTTTGGAATTTTTCATATAACTTCTTTTCTCTCAAGGTCTGAAGCACAGTCCTCAGGTGTTGCTCATGATCCTCCCGAAGTACACCAGAATGTCGTCAATAAACAAAATGACGAATAGTCAAGATAGGGCCAGAACACGTTGTGCATCAAGTGCATAAATGTTGTTAGGGCGTTGGTCAACCCAAAGGACATCACAAGGAACTCATAGTGACCATACTGAGTCCTTAAAGAAATCTTCGGGATATCTGGCTCTCGAATCTTCAACTGATGATAGTCAGAACATAAGTTAGTCTTGGAGGAAAACACTCTGGCACCCTCAACTGATCAAATAGGTCATCAATACGAGGCAATAAATACTTGTTTTTCACTGTAACTTTGTTCAACTGACGATAGTCAATGCACATATGCATAGAAACATCTTTTTTCTTCATAAACAAGAACGGAGCACCCCAAGGTGACACACTGGGCCGAATGAATCCCTTATCCAGCAACTGTTGTAACTGCTTCTTTAACTCCTTCAACTCGGGATGAGCCATACGATATGAAGAAATATATATGGGTTGAGTGCCCGATAACAAATCAATACCAAAGTCAATATCTCTGTCGGGCGGCATGCCCGAAAGATCAGCTGGAAATACATCTGGAAAATCCCTCACTAGTGGAACTGAATCAACTGTAGGGATATCAATACTGACATCTCTCACATAAAGATACGCGTCACACCCCTTCACAACCATTCATTGAGCTTTAATAAATGAAATAACTCTATAATGAGTATACTCTAAGGTACCTCTCCACTCTAACCGCGGTAATCCTAGCATAGCCAACATCATGGTCTTGGAATGAGAATCAAGAATAGCATAATGGTGCGACAACCAGTCCATGCCTAAAATAATATTAAAATCTACCGTACTGAGCAATTATAAGTCGGCTCTGATATCAAAACCACTAAGAAAAACCAAACACGACCGATACACGTGGTCGACAACAATAGAATCTCCCACAACTGTGGACACATAAATAGGAGGACTCAAAGAGTCACGAGATACTCCCAAATACAGAGCAAAATAAGATGACACGTAGGAATAAGTGGAGTCTGGATCAAATAAAACCGACACATCTCTATGACAGACCGGAACAATACCTGTAATGACAGAGTCGGAAGCAACTGCCTCTGTACGAGTGGGAAGAGCATAATATCTGGCCTGGCCTCCCCCTCTAGGGCGACCTCTACCTCCCTGACCTCCATCTCGAGATGGATGAGTAGGTGGAGTGGAGTGGTAGCTAGTGTTGTAATCATAGTCTGAGGACCTGGTGGAGCACGCGGGGCCTGAGAAGTCTGTGGAGGTTCACCCTCCTAAGTCTGGGGAAATCCCTCACCATATGGCGAGTGTCGCCACACTCAACACAAGCTCTCAGAGGGCGTGGATGTGTGACTGGCGCCAGGTCTGCTGGACTGACCGCTAAAATCACCCCGTGCAAGAGGTGCACTAGACACTGGCGATACATAATAAGGCTCCTAGGGCCGGAATACCATTGGCGACTGGAAGTTCTAATGAATAGGACGGATCACACAGCGCCTACCATGACGAACTGCAGCTGGGGCACAAGTACCACTATATATGCCAGACTCTCAAGACCTCTTGGCCTCCCTCTCCCAAGCAAGCATACCCTCCATTCTCCTAGCAATACTCACAACCTGCTGGTACAAAATATCCATCTCCAACTCTCGGGCCATGCTAAGCCTGATACTGGGGTGGAGTCCCTCGATGAACCGACGGACCCTCTATCGAACTATAGCAACCAAGGTTGGTGCATGTCAGGACAAATCACCAAAATGAATTGCATACTCTGACACAGTCATAGAACCCTGGCGCAACTACTCAAACTCCGCGTACCATGCGTCTCTGAGACTCTGGGGAACATACTCCCTCAAGAATATGTTCGAGAACTGAGTCCATGTAAGTGAAGCTAACTCAGCCAAACTACCCAACTCATAAGCAAGCCACCATTGATGGGCTGCTCCTCTAAGTTGTAATGTAGTAAAAGAAACCCCATGCGACTCTACTACACCCATAGTACGGAGAATACGGTGACACTCCTCTAGAAAACCATAGGGATACTCTGACGCCAATCCACTGAAGGTAGGAGGGTGGTACTTCTTGTACCTCTCAAGTCTGAGTTGCTCTGCCTCAAAAACTGCTGCCCTAAACTGGAGCTACCGGTTGTATCAGTATAATCTCTGAAACCTAGTCGACCTAATCCCGTTGCTCTGGTGTACGGGCAGCGGGAATCTGTGCTCTTCCTCTGGCTTGACATGTGGCAGGAGCAAGTGGAATCAATCCAACCTAAGGCAAGGTGCTAAGCATGATCAAAAACAGTGCTAGAGTCTCTTGGAAGGCTGGTGCAGCAATAGGTACCTCATGTGCCTTCCCTCCAGCTAGAGCTACTGAGGGCTTCTCTGTATCAGCTCAGGCGAGTGCTCTGGCTGCAGCATGTGGACGTCCTCATCCTCTAGCGGCTCTAGCAGGGGGCACGAGTGCCTGTCATCAGATCCGCTTGTATGTATCCTTACCATTTGTGAGAGAATAGAGACATAAGTTTAGAACTTTGAAGTCAACAATTTCGCACGACAAGGAATCAAAGAATTGTAATTTTTCCTAACAGTTCCATAGCCTCCCGAAGATAAGTGCAGACATTTTCGTACTGATCCGCGAGACTCTAATAAACTTGCTTGTGACTCATGACACCTATGAACCTAGAGCCTTGATACCAACTTGTCACGACCCAAATCTCCCTCGTAAGATGTCGTGAAGGCACCTAGTATCTACGACTAGGTAAGCCTAACAAATTGCATAATAACATAAATGAAATAAAACTTAACAACTATGTTGCAATATATAACTATAAATGATAAAATACCGCTCGGCATGTACAAATAACCCAGCACTAGAGTATACACAGAGTTCTCAAAACCCGGTAATCATAAGTCACAAGCTACATAAGAAAAATTAGTATCTCTATAGGCAAACGACATAGGAGGGAATAGAAGGGGACTCCGAGGTCTGCGGACACGGCATATGTACCTTGAAGGCTCCGTACACAACAATCACTCTCAACTAATAGTGGGGTTGATAAGTGGTGCCTGGATCTTCACACAAAACATGTGTAGAAGAGTAGCATGAGTACACCACAACGGTACCCAATAAGTGCCAAGCCTAACCTCGGTAGAGTAGTGATGAGGTCAAGTACGGGCCCTACTGGGGTATAATAATAAGACATATGATATAATAAAATGAAGAAAATACGGAGAATTTAATAGAAAGAATTCACATAGAAATAACAACACAACACAATAAGACAAACAACAGGGGCGCTCCCGAGATACCGTCCCGTAGTCCCAAAAGTAAATACTCAACATGGGATCTCTCGAGATATCATCTCGTATTCCTAAATGTAAATACTCAGCAGGGGATCTCCTGAGATACCATCTCGTACTCCCAAAAGTAAATATGCAAGGAGATCTCCCGAGGTACCGCCTCGTAGTCTCAAAAGTAAATGTGCAGGAGGATCTCCCGAGGTACCGCCTCGTAGTCTCAAAAGTAAATGTGCAGGAGGATCTCCCGAGGTACCGCCTCGTAGTCCCAAAAGTAAATGTGCAGGGGATCTCCTGAGGTACCGCCTCGTAGTCCCAATAGTAAACACACAGCTCAAATCGGTGGAAAAAGCAATTAACAACAAGAATTCTACAGCTAAGGTTGATACAAATCAAGTACAGGTAGGAATTAAACTAAACATGCTGCACAAATTTCAAATAAGCATTTAAGACAAGTAGACATGCGAAATTAGGCTAAACAAGATGTATAACTCAATGAAGTTGTAACATGGTACTACTCAGTGAAAAATCAAAATTTTAAAATAATTAGCCCGTGTACGCTCTCGTCACCTCGCGTACACGACGCTCACATATCACAGAAATATCACAACAGTACCAAATCCTAACGGGATTTCCCCCACACAAGGTTAGGCAAGCCACTTACCTCGAACCAAGCGCAATCAATCAGTAAGAATGCTCTTTTCTTGATTATCTGCCTCCGAATGGTCCAAATCTAGCCAAAAACAACTACATACCATAAATACAAGTATGATAGACTAACCTAATTAATGAAATCAAGACTTAAACAAGAATTTCGAAAATCGCCCTAAAAAGTCGACCTGGCCCCATGTTTCAAAATCGGATAAAAGTCACAACATTCGAATACCCATTCAACCACGAGTTCACTCGTAAAAAAATTACTCAAATCTAACGTCAAAATCTCAATCAAAACTCAAAAATTTGGTTGAAGAACTTTTTCCATTTTCCCCAATTTTCTCATCCCAAATCTGAAACTAAAGTGTGGAATTAACGATAGATAGTGGAATATAACCAAAAATAAGTGAAGAATCATTATTAAATCTATGCCTCTGAAAGTCCCCCAAAATTTTGTCCAAATCCGAGCTCTCTATCTCAAGTTTTGATAAAAATGGCTAAACCCTCATTTTTGAAATATTATAGTCTGCCCAGGGGAAACCTTCTTCGCTCTCGCGGCCTCGCTCTCGCGCTCACGTTGAACAAATAATTCTTGACCAGAAATTCCTCCTTAGCGAATGCGAGTGATCTCTCGCGAACACAAAGCTTCCTCTGACTGCTCCTTCGCGAATGCAAAGCTTTCTAGGCGAATGCGTAGAACAAATGCCTTGGGGTCCTAGCTGCCCCACTTCCTCTACACGAACGTGATACCCTTCACACGTTTGCGATGCATCCCTTAACATACGAACTTGAAGCACAAATCCTCTCTTTCCACTAGTTTCTCTTCGCGAACGCGGAACTCCCCACGCGAACTCGAAAAAGGAAACCACCATCTGGACACCAGATGTTTTTGCAACATCAATGAGTCCAAAACTAGTTTGTTAACCATCCGGAATCCACTCAAGGGCACTGGGACCTCAACCAAATATGCCAAAAAGTCCAAAAACTTCATACGAATTTAGTCGAGCCTTCAAATCACATCAAACAACGTTAAAATACGAAATGCACTCCAATTCAAACTTAATGAACTTTAAAACTTCAAACCTCTACAACTGATGTCGAAACCTATCAAATCACGTCCGATTGACCCCAAAGTTTGCACACATGTCATAATTGATATTACGGACCTTCTCCAACTTCCGGAATCGAAATCCAACTATGATATCAAAAAGTCCACTCCCGATCAAACTTCCCAAAAATCCAACTTTCACCATTTCAAACCTAATTCAGTTACAGACCTCCAAAACACAATCCGAACACGCTCCTAAGTCCAAAATCACCCAACGGAGCTAACAGAATTGATGAAACTCCATTTCGGATCCGCCTTCATGCAGTTCCAACCACGGTCAAAATCCTAGAACTGAAGCTTCTGTTTTAGGGACTAAGTGTCCCAAATCACTCCGAAACCACAAACAAACCCCCCCCGGTCCCAAATCCCCCCGAAACCACAAACAAACCCCCCCCCCCCGGCAAGTCATATAAGCAGAAAAAGATACGGGGGAAGCATTAAATGGGGGATCGGGGCTATTAGTCTCAAAATGACCGGTCGGGTCATTACATTCTTCCTATTTTCTATTGTTGGTTATGAATTTTAGTATTGTATTTTCACATACTACTATGAGTAGCTATTTATTATTTAGGGTTTTGATGGAACCTTTTGGAGGATGAATTGTTGTTAAATTTGAATATAATTTAGCCTTTGAATTTATTTACTTGTTCAACTACGTGCTTATTTGTGTTGATTGAATGGCCATCAATTGACTATGCCTATTTGTTTTGTATTTCTTGGGAAAGGGTACATATTTAGGTAGTTGTTGAACAATGTCACTCCTAATGTATATGAGGAATCAATACGGCAGGTTTAAAGGTGGGTATAAGAATAACAAAGCTTTGACGTGGTCATAGTGCGGTGAGATTGTGACATCTAGTGTAGTTCGGGAGAATATGTCTAGTAAATTGTTGTAGTTGCTCGAGAGAGAGTTACGATACCTGAAGTGCTCACTATCAGTAGAGAATAATTAGGCAAAATTATAGAAGACGTAGCGGGAAGGATTCCAATAATTGGGGAAATTATAACTCTAGACCCTTTAATCTTGTCTCCAACCCTTAGTAATTTTACTTGTTAATTTATTATTTTAATATGTTAGTCAATTAGTTAGACATAAGAATCTTAATATTTATATAGGAATTGTTCGAACATGTCTTCTTGGTGACAATGAACAGTTGTCGCTAAACCTTAGTTCTCTATGGGATTCGACTCCGGACTTTTATCCGGATTATATTGCAGCGATCGCTTATCCTTTTTAGGACTAGAGTTGGGTGTAATCAATGACCGTAGTGAGATAAAGCATAAAATAAACATAATAGTAAAATAGCAAAATTAACAGACAAAGCCATAAATGTCTACTAGAAATTCTAAAACCCGGTGTCACAAGTGTACGAGTAAAACTAGTAGAATATACAAAAAATACTACAACTACTGTCTGAAGTAAGATGGACAAAAATGTAAATGC
Organism: Nicotiana knightiana; assembly: GCA_005239525.1. Taxonomy (NCBI): domain Eukaryota; kingdom Viridiplantae; phylum Streptophyta; class Magnoliopsida; order Solanales; family Solanaceae; genus Nicotiana; species Nicotiana knightiana. Next base: position 70,997 of record ML400500.1, on the reverse strand, counting down.
AACAAGGAGGAGACTACGGGTGCTGCAGAACGGAACATAGGAAGCATCTCACCTCTAGGTCTCCGGTAGCAGGGATATGTGCCTGACTGGCCACCTGATGCACTTGCCTCGGATTCTGCAAGATTAGAGCAAAAGTATAGCGTGAGTACATAAATAACATGTACTCAGTAAGTATCTGGTCTGACCTCGAAAAGTAGTGATGAGGAGTCAACATCTACACTTACTAGAGGCCAATAAATAAAGTTCAGGAATCATAAATAGGCATGAGAAAGAACAATATCAATGGAATAAGGAAACAATAAATAATGATTCTTTAACATAATATCAATTTAAAACCTCCAACTATCACATGGCAAATTTTTAACACATAAGAGCCGCCAAGTAATTATCAAGTTTCATTAGACTCCTAGCAATACCACGCATGATTTATGTCGAGGTCGTACGGCCCGATCCAGAATAGTGTGTACACTGTCGGGGGTCAACCAACACGAACCATAGATGCATCTAATATCTTATCGAGGCGTTCAGCTCGATCCACAGGAATAAATATACTCTACAAACTCATAACGAATACTACGTCAGAATAATACTCAAAGAAGGAATAGTTTCCTCTAACAATCAAGTATTCTGCCAAAACTCAAAATAGTGAAGCTCGACCTCATAAAATCCTTTTGTAACGACCCGACCGGTCGTTTTTCTTTCTAGCTCCCAGTTCCCATAATTAAGACTCCCTGGATGTGCCTTTACTATTTTACAACTTGCGGGGATGGTTGGTATAGGTATGGAAGGATTCAGGTTGAAAACGGAACACTCAGTTCCTTAATAAGTAGCATATAATGGTGAAGTTTGACTTGAGTCAACGTTTAGAGTAAACAACCTCAAAACTAGGATTTGACAGTCCCAATAGGTTCGTATGATGATTTTGGACTTGGGCGTGTGTTTAGATCGAGTTTCAGATGACCTGGAGCATTTCGGCGCTCAATATTGAGCATTGGCGAATTGAAGGTTTTCCAAGTTCTTTAAGTTTGGTTTGGAGTAGATTTTGGTGTTATCGACGCCCGTTTGGGATTTCGAGCCTGAGAATAGTTTTGTATGGTGATTTGTGACTTGCACGCAAATTTTGGTGTCATTCTGAGTAGTTTAAGCATGATTCGACGCGTTCAGAGTAAGTTGGAAAAAGTCAAAGTTCATAAATTGATTCGATTTGGTTTTGGGGTGTGATTCTTAGTTTGATGTTGTTTTACGCATTCCTAGGGTTCTAGAGAGTCTGTTTTATGTTTACGAACTTGTTGGTATGTTTGGTCGAGGCCCCAAAGCCCCCATGTGGGATTCAGAGGATCGACGGAGCTTGATTTCTCTTTGGAGAAGAGTTGAAGGGGCTGGCATCTGGTGCATTGGCACCCGCGATGGGATAGACGTTGGAGCGGCACTGCACGTGTGGTATATTGTTTGCAGAAGCGAAAATGAGGGGAGTCAGCGAGGTCCACAAAAGTGAAGCATTTTTCACAATCGCGGACTCGCTTCTGCGATGAAGGGTCCGCAGATGCAGAGAGAGGAAGCCTGGCCATGGTCACAGGTGTACGAGGCGAGCCACAGAAGCAAGATCGTAGATGTGGGACTTGGCCACAGGTGCGAACAATCATGGGTCGTGCATGTTCTGAAAATGCAGACAAGCGATCGCATGAGCGGCCTCGCAGAAGCGACGATTCTTCCTCAGGTGGGAAATTCGTTGGGGCATCGATGGTGCATTTATATCAGAATTAGGTTCTTTTTCTCTCATTTTCACTTAGGGTGGCCGATTGTGGAGCTCTTGGAGAGGGATTTTTCACCTATGATCGTGAGGTAAGTAGAAATAATGGGTTTAGTTGAAAAACCTAGGTTTTCTTTTTTATAAAAATGGGATTTGACCGCGAAAATGATTATGAAACTGAGTAAAAATTATATATTTGGGTTCGTGCGGTCATGGATAACATTTATCTTCGAGAATTTTTGGAATCCGGTGAATTTTTGGAATTTTTCAATTTGGGTTGGATAATTACTCTAATAGCTAAATTATGAACTTTTGAGTATATATTGATTAAATAATATAATATTGACTAGTTTCGGATTGTTCGACATCAACTTGGGGCTTTTAGGGGCGGATTTGTGGATCGAAAGTATGCTTGAGAATGATGTAAATCTCTTGTCCAACCTTGTAAACGGGAACTTATCCCCTTAGGCGTATTATGTGTTACTTGTGTGGGGAGCTACGTACGCACGGGGTAACGAGAGTCTATGCATAACTATATTTCATGATATGTCCGGGTAGATTTAGACTCACATCAGACATTTAATTGTACTATTGTGCTTATCATGCGTATTAATTATCTTGATTAGAGCTGAGACTGAGGATTTAAATTCGCAATTATCGACTTAGCCTCTTACATCGGAAAATTGGGGAATACTTAATAAAATATGAAAATCCAAGTCTTCTCGTCTCGCAAGTACTTCCGCGAGTGAGGTAACTTTCTCTACTCTAATGGGATCGGACGGTTTGCCTCAATAGTATGATTACACCACTCTTATAGGATCGGGTTGTTCACCTCGGCAGTATGATTACACCACTCTTATGGGATCGGGTCATTCACCTCGGCAGTATGAAAGTAACAATATTCTTATAGGATCGGGTCGTTCGCCTCGGCAGTAATAGGTACCACTATTCTTATGGGATCGGGTCGTTCACCCCGGTAGTATGATAGTAACAATATTCTTATAGGATCGGGATGTTCGCCTCGGCAGTACTAGGTACCACTATTCTTATAGGATTGGGTCGTTCGCCTCAGCAACTTCGTGCTTAAAAATCGAAACGTGTTCCAGTCTGGGTATAATTGAGTTGGCGCCTTCACGACTGGTTATAAAATGTTGGTTATGTGATATGGACTCATGTTGTATTTATTGTAGTTGCTTTTATTTTATTCATTGATACATGTTGTATACTCACCATGTCTACTTTATGCACTCTTTTTACTATTGACCTCTAGTAAGTGTCAAGTCGACCCCTTGTCACTATTTCTTCGAGTTTAGACTAGATATTATTGGGTACGCGTTGTTTTTCGTACTCACGCTACACTTCTGCACTGATGTGCAGGTACTGAGACAGGTTCCACCAGTGGTCACGCGGGAGCGTAGACGATCATCTACGGAGCCTTAGTGGTGAGCTGGTTGCCTGTCTACTACTTTCAAACAATAGATTTAGTAGTTTTGTATATTCTCTAGATTGTACATGTACTTGTGGCGCCGGGCTTTGGGGATTTGTAGCACTTATATACTGGTGTACTTGTCATTTCTATCATTGCAGAGTGTGTACTTATTATGTTTGTATTTTGTTTAAAAGGATTTGTCACATTTGCATGAAATCTAGTTTAATGTGTTCTCTAAAAAGGAAAACTTCTATATTAAAAATTGTTAAAAATGGGTAATAAATTGTAATTACACTTGTGGGCTTGCCTAACTGCGGGCGTTAGGTTCAGTATCGACCTATGGAGGATTTGGGTCGTGACACCTTTATCCAATTTTAGTTATAAATTTGAGTAATTAAACTAACAACTGTGGTGCAAATAATACAAGTAATGCATGGTAAAGTCCTAAGTCTACCCAAACACAAGCATGATTTTAGCTACTTACGGACTTTCGTCACATAGTGCCTATGGAGCACCCATAATTATTAGCAACTAACTATTTAAAACACCTACGAGGATAGTTCCCTCTTACAAGGTTAGAAAAGAGACTTACCTCATTTCCAAGTCATCTTGTTGATTCACAAATCACACTTATAGCCTCAAATCACTGCCGAGCAATCCGAAACTAGACAAAGGTTGCACAAACTAATCAATATATACTCAAAAGTTCATGATTTAACTATTAGAGTAATTACCTAACTCAAATTGGAAGGTTTCTAAAATTCACCCCCAGGCCCATGTGCCCGGATTCCAAAACTTTTTGTAAATAATGTTACCCATAACCTTACGAACACAAATATATAATTTCTACTTAATTCCATAATCATTTTCGTGGTCTAATATCAATTTTTATCCAAACCTAGATTTTTCAACAAAATCCTAAAATTCCTACAATTTACATTTTAAAATCTACCCATAATCTATAAATTAAACTCATATTGGGCAGGAATTATTTACCTTATGATGCTAGATTAAAAAAAAACTCCAAGATCTCCAAATCGGCCGAGGGAAATGAGAATGAGAGAAAATGGCCTAATTCCCATTTTTAAAACAAGCCTCTGCCTAGGTCTATCTTCTTCGCGATTGCGAAAAGGGCCTCGCGATCGTGAAGGCCAAATTGCCCAGGTTCTAAAAGAAGCCCTTCGCAAACGCGACTAGGTCCCCACATTCTCGAACGCCAACCCAGCCCAAGCTACGTGAACGCGACCTGCTCTTTGTGACCGCAAAGGGCGACGACCCTCTGACCCCCAGACCCTCTCCCCTTCTACGCAAACACGAACGCGAAGGCCATAGGTACTAAACCTTAGCGAACATGACCTTTTGATCGCAAACGCGAAGAAAAAAATGCCCAGCCCCCAATTCCTTCTCCGCAAACGCGATGTGAAGGAAACCAGAACCAGCATATCAATAATTTTAGACTTAACTCAAGGTGGTCCGAAATTCACCCGAGCCACCCGGGACCCCGTTCAACTGCACCAAAAAGTCTACAAATATAATATGGAACTGCTTGAACCCTCAGAACACGTAAAATAATATCAAAACTAAGAACTGCACCCCAAAACCAAATTGATCAACTTATGAACTTCAAACTTCTTCAACTAGCTCTGAACGTGTCGAATCATTCTTAGACAACTCGGAATGAAGATAAATTTCGTGTACAAGTCATAAATCACCATACACACCTATTTCCAGGATCAGAATCCCGAATGAACATCGATAACACCAAAATCTACTTCAAACTAAATTTAAAGAACTTGAAAACCTTCAATGCGCCAACCCTTAACATTAAGCGCCGAAACGCTCCCGGATCACCCAAAACTCGATTTGAACACACACCCAAGTTCAAAATCATCATACAAACCTATTAGAACCATCAAATCCTGGTTACGATATTTTACTCAAAGTGTTGAACTGTTGACTCAAGTCAAAATTAGCTATCTTAGGCCACTATTAAGGAACTAAGTGTTCCAATTTCAATCCGAACCCTTCCAAGACCAAACCAACCATTCCCGTAAGTCATAAAATAGTAAAAGCACATAAGAGGAGTCTTAATTAGGGGAATGAGGATCAAGAAAGCAAAATAACCGGTCGGGTTGTTGCAGATGACTTTTGCTCAGGTGCAAGTGAGTGTGTGTCTATTGTGCTTGGAACTGCTTCAACACTACCAACTTCTTTTATATCTGCATTGCTGGCTTCAATAGCTGCTGGAAATTCACAACATCTTCACCTATTTTTGCAACCACTTCAGTTGCTTCATTACCACTTCACCTGGGACTCTTCGCTAAGGTCGCATTTGCGACCAAAAGCATCGCACATGCGAAGACACTACCATCGCAAAAGTGACCGAGGTCTTGCAAAAGTGGACAACAGAACTCTTGCAAATGCGAATTCTTACACAGCAACAAAGCATCGCAAAAGCGACTAGGAGTCCGAAAATGCGATAGCCGCATTTGTGACCTTTTCATCGCAAATGTGATGACACCAGTACCGGCACACATAGTTCTTAACAAAACATTTTAAAACTAATCTAAAACTCACCCTTAGCCCTCGAGGCTCCAAACCAAACATCTACACACGTCTAAAAATATAACACGAACTCGCTCGCGTGATAAATGTACCAAAATAACATCTTGAATCATGAATCGGACACCAAAATGCATGAAATCACAATGAACTTCAAGAACGTCTAGAATTGCAACCAAGCATCTGGACTACATCAAATCAACTTCAAATGACACCAAATTTTACAAGAAAGTTAAAAATAACGAAAGGGATCTATTCCAAGCCCCGAAACCAAAATTCGAACCCGATAGCCTTAAAGTCAAACCATGGTCAAACTTAGGAAAATTCCAATCCTTTAAATTGCCAAATGGTGCTGAAACCATCTAGAAACATCCAAATGCAAATTCGGGCATGCACCCAAGTCCAAAATCACCATCCGGACCTACCAAAACCATCAAAACTCAGATCGGAGGTCAAATTATAAAAAGTCAAACTTGGTCAACTCTTTTAACTTCAAGATTCTCAAGTGGGAGTCCTCCTTCAAAGTCAATTCCGGATCACTCAAAAACCAAAGCCGACCATCCACGCAAGTCATAATACACTTAATGAAGCTACTCATGACCTCAAACTCTCAAACTGGACGCAATTGCTCAAAATGACCGGCCATGTCGTTACATCCTCCCCCACTTAAACATACTTTCATCCTCGAACGTGTCAGGAGTCGTTCTAAGGCTATCAAATCACTGCGTGAGTTCACCATACATAAACCCGGGGTTGATTCCACATCACTCCAATCCATGTAGGCCTGACAACGCAACTTAACTGAAGATCTCACTTCATTCTTAGTCCATAAACCTTAGGACAGAACCCAATCCCTAACATCTGAAACTCATTATAAGACCCAAATCTCGTATCAATACATTGTATAAGCCTAAACAAGCTAAATCAAGCCACAAACCTAACCCAAGGTAAAATCACATGAAATTCCACATAACTTAGATGCCCGCATCAATAATTTCTGACCACCGTAGCTATCCAATAAAAATCTTGGTACCGGTAATACACTTCATATCGAATAAAACCTCATTTCGGACCTCCGCCACGCTGCCTATGATAAAAGAAACATGTAGAAGCTCATAAACACCCATGAAATCAACAAGCCGAGAAGTTCTCTCATCCATCAAGGATCATGGCCCAATTTTGAGCAGAAATGACATTATCCTTCTAAACACTTCTCATCCCGATACGATAGTGCAAATCTCATGTCTAGAAACCTCATCTCAGCCAATACAAGCAGCCCAACTGACAACTCACCCTGAAACCACATGGATTCTCACACAACATGGTTTGTACACCAAACAAGCAACAACCCAATATGTAACAAAAAAATATAAGGAAAGCAAGGTACGAGGACTATCTAACAAGTACAAAAGATATAACAACAAAAGTATAATTTCATTAACTCACCCCACAAAGAGAAAATAAGACTCGATATAAACCCAAGGAAGGGTACCCCACATAACATCCGTTGTGTCATGCAACCAATCCCAAATATATCAATTCGCATAGGGATATCCTTCGAGCCAAAGTGCTCGGGTTCACTGATCACATGTATGCCAACATCAAACACGATAGAGTGCAAAAATATAACTATGGGAAGATGAATAGAAAAATACAACATGGAGGGAAGCAAGGCAAAGTAAGGTGCAATGAGCAAATCAACATCACGGGGGCCATCTTGCCCATATCGCTATAAGGCCTAAATGGGATTACAACCTGCGTGCAAATAATCATATAACTTCACAACCCATCATAGCATAAGAGGAAAGCACATAACATAGACTGGGCACGAATAACATCCATTTTTTCTGGTGCTAAACCCGGGATATCAATTTTGCAAGAGTAACCAAACCTGATATGATATAGAATACATATTCTAATTAGGCTTTCAAATAGCCCCAGAGCAAATTCCGATCATTTCCAAACAGGTAAGTAATCATCCAAAAGGCCATAACAACCTATCCATAATATATGCCATCAATTATTATATCCCCAACATTTCTTTACCATCCGAAATCAAGGGATAGTCTGCCTATGAGAACATCCGACCCCGAAACCTTATGAATACTAGAATTTCCATACCGGATCTCAACTACACTATTCAAATATCTGATACATCACTCACACTCCATCATTTTACGGAAACACCCACATAGATCTTTCATACCGCATAGAAAAAACTGAACCTCAGAAGCCCCAAAACTCGGCAATCACCGTACCACTAGTCAGGCATCCACAAGTCAAAACACAATGTGCCTTCCTAAAATGCACGCTCTTCACATGTGATATCCAATAATGCTAGCCTTCTTTTAATTTATGATATCCATTATTTACCTTGAAAATGGTAATTACAATTATATTTGATTTTGTGGTTCTAAAAATACGTGATCTATTCTAATACCAGTTTTTTAGGCAATAGATGCTAAGTGAGAGGTGAGAAAATGAAATAAAAGCGAATGATAACAAGATTATGCAAATCGAGCAGCGAAAAGACAGGGTCTCGAGGTCGGTCTGAACGTATCTCGAGGTCGAGCTCAAGGGCTCTATAACGGGAAGTCGAGAATGATTCGACAGTGTCGAAGGCCTCTAAGATGGCCCCTTTATGATCAATAATGAGCAATGAACGTAGAACAATTAATGAACAATAAAATAAAAATCAATAAATCAATGAGACAATTGTAAAGAAAGTTTGAGTTAGAGGGCAGAGAATGTTCTTAGTCTTGTATATTGAGTAGCATATGTGTTACAAAGTGACAAGGGTCCTCGTTATATATGAGGGGGAATCCCAACATAGTATATGTGTAATTAATGCAAAGAGAGACGGCTGGTACAACCATTTAATGCCACGGTACGGGCTTGTACTATTTTGTGTATTTTGTCAGCTTTAACCACGTGTCCCTTGGGAATTTGCCGCCTTTCCATGTCGATCTTCGACTTGCACTACCTCGAGGTTGAGGGCCTTCGATATGCCCCCTTGATGCAATAACTCGAACCTTCGAGCCTTCTGAGCGTCGTAATGACCGTAAAATCGGCCTCTCCGATTTTAGCCGTATACAGATAGTCCCTGCGTTTCTTAGAATGAAGAGATAAGAAACGGTCTTGACTTTTGCCTTTTCGACATTCCTATTATGAGGTCAGTCCCTTCAGAGCATTAAATGACGTGACATAAAAAGTTGCGGAGAGGTTGATGTCAACACAATTCTCGAGAAGCCCATGAACCATCATAGGTTCCACCCTTCCGCTTCAAGCATGCCCAAAGGGCCTCCATAAATACTACAATCTCTTGCCTTTTCATAGTTTCGCATCTTCTCCAAACCTTCAAATTTTAACTAAGAGCTTTCCATTCTTATCTTCTGCCTGTGTATGTTTTTTCATCTTCTCACTTGAAAACTCGATTGTTATCATGGCAAAAACTTCCAAAACGGTTCCACAAAAAAAGGGAGCCACTTATTCATCATGCCCGTCCAAAGGCAAGCCAAAAACTCGTCCTACCATCGAGCAATGCATCCCTGGTCCTTTCAATACCATTTCTGACTTCACAATAAAAAAAACACCATTCTACAATGAGCCGATGCGATCCCATATCCCGATACATAAGTGTAGTATCGGATATAGAGAGGGTAAAACTTGACTGCCGCTGGGGGGAAGTGGCCCAAGTAGAGATCCCTACGGCTGACGAAAGAATAGTCATGCACAAGGTTGGCTTTCTCAGTGTATATACATACCCCTTCACCTTAGGTCCCGTCGATTCTTCTTCTCCACCGATTGACCCGGTGATTCTTGATTTTTGCCGCCAATACCGAGTGACACTCGGTTAGATCTATACTTCATTTTTGAGGATCGTATACATGTTTCGACATATTGCCAACATGGTCGAGGGAATGACTTTTATCCTCAACCATCTGATCAGATTGTACATCCCTCGCCTCTTCCGCGGGGGCCTAATTAAACTGCACCACCGATCCGCCAAGATGTTCCTCGCCTGTATCGACGAGGATAAAGATCGGGGATGGATGGGCCAATTCGTCAGAGTCAGAACTTCAGACGTCATCCCCGCCGATAGAATGTCGTTCCCGGAGGAATGGAATATGAAACGTAAGTATCCCCATGTTAATTATGCTTTACCACCTCTTTTTTATTTCTACCAGTTCTGAATACTCTTTCTTTCGACTGTGTAGCCACTGTATGGTTCCCTGGAGCGGTCCAGGACCTTCCGGGGTGGAGCAGGATTTTGGACTCTGCCTTCCCATATAACAAACGTGTATGGCGTGAGCTGGCTAAGACAAGGTGGAAGGAAAAGAACCACGGTATGCTCTTGTTGCTATTGTTTTCTCATTCTTTGTAAGAACTTTTGATGATGATGTTTTTTAATATAACATGTTTGTGCAGGCCTCGGTGAAGGCGTGTTGATGAGACCGCCCCACCTGGTGAGGAAGAGGCTCCAAAGGCCACCAAGGATAAGAAAAGGAAGAAGGATGCCTCGACGGAGTCTCCAAAATCAAAAAGGAAAAAGGATCGGAAGCCCAAAACCGATGCCACGGTCTTGTCCTCGACGACCGCTGAGAGCCTGCACACCGAGGAAGAAAGTGATGATGCTTTCCCTTTGGTACAGAGGGCAAAATGAAGCGCCGATGCTTCGAGGGTTGTTGGGCGATCGTCTGCTAAGTTAGAGGCGACCGATGCGGATCCGACGTGCGTAAAGGAGACCCTCGAGGTGGGTTTGGGCGTAGTCCCCGATACGCTTATCGAACAAGGCACAATTCGTGTTGAGGAGCTCGTGGGCTTTCTACTGGAGCTTTCCGGGATTGGGAAGAAACCTCGATAGAGGCTGATGCTGCCGGGGGATTTCACTCAGGCCCGTCATTTTCTCCAAGGGAGATACGGGATGCTCAAGTTAGGGGTGTTCCCGGTCTAGAGACCTCTCGTGGAGAGGATGATGCATTTAGAGACTATTTCGAGGGGGTAGATGAGGAGAGATGTTGATGCCCCAGTTGCTCTCGAGGAAGACGAGAGGCTCCAAAAGCAGGTGATTTTTGAGAACTAATATGTTGTTCTTTAATTTTCTATTCTTGTTTTCTGATTTTCCTTTCTATAGGTCAAGAAGCTATATGACCAAGCCTTCTCCAAGATGCAAGATGAGTTGACTCATCGTGGAGAGGAGCTTGAGGAGCTCATGTCGGAGTCGGTCGAGCTGGAGGCTTTAGGCGCTTGAAAGGAGGAAGAATTGACCAACCTCCGGGAAAGCTCGGAGAGAGAACTTGGGCAGAGGGCCAACTTCACCGAGCAGGTATGCCGGTACCCACACTTTATTTTTAGTTGCAATTCTTGGTGCCGATTGACTTATTTTCTGCTTTTTAGATTAGGCAGAAAGACGCCCTGGTGGAGCGGCTTCGAGAGGAGGTTGAGGCCAAGGATGCCGAAATCCTAGTGTTGGCTCGGCTGAATGATGTCGCGACTTCGGAGAGTGAGGCGCTTCGGGGGAATCTATCCTCGGTTCAAGACCTTCTTCGAGGTGCTTAGGAGGAGGTTGTTGCACTATCTGCGAACAAGTCTGAGGCCAATGAATATGTCTCCTCATACAAGAGAGATGTTGCTGCTTCGAATGATCGGGTCAAGGAGATATCCGAGAAGGCCGATCTAAATTTGGCTCGGCAGTTTCTTATGCCCGCGTTCAAGACAGGAGGCAAGCCCTTGAGGAAGTTAGCGATAAGGGCGTTGATCTCTCTGCCGAGATCTAAGAAGCTAGGGCCTTGGAGAAAGAATCGAAAATGCCGACTACGTCGGACGAGGGCTCTGAAAGAGGCTCAGATGGCAGCGAAGGTGAAGAGTAGATTCTCCTGCTATTTTGATTTTTTTCTCTTTCTGTATATAGGACCCTTCATGGGAAATTTTGTAGAAACATCTTTGTAAATGCATTTTTTGAAATAAAATACCTCATTTCTACATATCTACAAACTTTGTTCTACAATGCTTGCGGAAAATTTGACTTTCAAGCTTCGACTTCTAGCCCTTCGAAACTCGTATTTTCAATAACAGACACCCTCGAGATCAGACACCTTCTTGAGGTTAGGCCGGCATGGGAGTTCGATCCCTCGAGCGCCGAATGACAGTGTCTTTTATGTGACATGACCGCGAAGTGACCGTGGTGGCCCCGCCGGTACACTTCCCAAACGTTATGAAAACTTTTCCAGAATTAAATGGCTTTCAAAGTAGTTGAATGGCCACCACTTTCTTTATATATATTCTTGCTTCCTCTTCATTCTAAGTCTTGCGACTTTGCAAAACTAATTTTCCTCTCAACGTTCTCTTCCTTTTCTCATCTTGCGAACTTGTTTTCGTCTCTTCCTTTTTACCTTTGTTTGAGTAGTTATGGATGCCGTGCCCGAATCCGTTCACCAAGAAGAGGGAAATTCCTCTGCTCCTAGCCTGGCCGGTGTTACACCGCCAGCGTACGGTGAGTTGACCTCGTACTGCTTTGCTCTAAAGAAAGACTTTGCATTAGAGAAACCCTTCGATGCCCTGGGTCATCGAGAGCATGCTTCGAGGTTCGTCCGATCGATAGAAAAAAACCACCTCGAGGCCGTGAGGAGAGACTGCGGCTGGGGGGAAATGTGATGTTGCAGATACCTTCTCGAGAAAAGAATGTCATGACTTACGTAGATGGATTCTTGACCATGTATACGTACCCATTTACATTAGGCCCCCTCGACCAACTTGTTCTCGAATTCTACAAAAGGTACCGAGTCACCCTGGCTCAGATTCATCCGCCCTTTTGGCGGATAGTGCTGATGATGAGGTAGTTTACCAAAAAAGGCTGAGCTCGAGTTTACCCTCAGCCACCTTATTAGCTTATATCGGCCTCAGCATTGTCGAGGCCTGATTGCGTTACAATGCTAGTCCACCAGGCCTTTCATTGCCAGCGATGATGAGGACCGAAATGGAGGATGGATGAGTCAATTTTATTCGAGTGACAATCGTCGATATCATTCCAGCAGATTTCCTGCCATTTCCCGAAAAATGGAACTTCAAACGTAAGTTCTATATCTTACCTTAGTGTCTCTTGCTCTTATCGATTTATAAGAGTGCTTATTTTTCTCTTTATTAGCGGTCTCGTGGGTGCCGGGGGAGGTCCCTGATCTTGCGGACTGAACTCGGAGGCTGGAAACTTCCTCGACATATGACGAACGCAAGTGGCATGATCTGTCAAAGGGCATATGGGAAGCAAAGCACGACGGTATGAGCTGCGTGGTTTCCCTTTTGATGAATGTTTCCTTTCGTGTGTACTAACTCTGCCACCGCAGGTGTTGGTGGGTTTTCCGAAATAAGATTGTGCCCCTTCGAGGAGAGGGAAGGACCGAGGGAGGACAATAAGAGAAAAAGATCCTCTACAAATGGGGAGATTCTCAATGAGACGGGGCCTTATCAGAGACATAAAGGAGATGTCGTCGTTGAGGAGAGCTTTATATATGTCGGTCATTCTGCGGACATCAGCTCTCCTTGGGAGGATGATTCTTTGTCTACGGCTCGAGCTAGGGGCCCTTCCGAGGCTACTGATTCTGCCAGGTTTGAGACCTCTAATTTCGAAGAAGAGATTCCTCGAAAGAGAAAAATCAAGAGTCCTCTACCATCGTCTGCTTCTGCCCTCGAAGGTACTTCGAGGGACGTCGGGACTAGGGGCCGCCCGAACCAAGTGAGGTTTCGAGTGGGAATGCCCCTATTGAGAGCAGTTCAAGCGAGGCCGATGGGGCCAGGCCAGTAGATGCATGTTCAACTTTTCAGGAGGCTTAGCGGCTATGTTCCGAGGTGAGTTTTGATCGGCCTTGCTGGCTTTTTCGCTATGAATCTTCATTCTTTGAACTGAAGCTTCTCTTCTGTAGGTTTTTGACAAACTCAAGTTTGAGCTGCTTCGCTGTGAGACCTGGTTGCGGGAAGCTTTAGGTAAGGAAAAATCTCTCAAGCTTCTTTGCAATAAGAATACAAAATAGTTGATACATCTTCGGGCAGAGATGCATCGGAGTCGGAACCATGGAAGGCAATCTCGAGCGTCAGGTAACCCTTACCCTGAAGGATGTACATGCTTCCTTTCTCGCTTTTGGGAACTAATTCTTTGGTGCTTCAGCTGCAGTGAAAGACAGAAGCGTTGGAGAGACTTTGGGGCGAAGTCGGGTAAGTTAATTCCGAATGCCAAGCATTGAAGGCGCAGATAGGGGTACATGTTGTGGCCCAAAGGAATGCTTTGGCCAAGGTTGCTGCCCTCAAGATAACCCTTTGTAATTCCCGAGAGGATAGCTCAATTCAAACGAGCAAGATTGCCAAGCTCGAGACTGATGTTTTAAATCTGAAGGCCGAGGTCGTAGACGCCCGGGATAAAGCTGAAGAAGTTCGACCAAAGGCCAATAATAAGGTGGTCTTTTATTTGAATGATGATGCCGATGCTCGGGCGGAGCTGGGGGGAGCCTTTGACAGAGAGAGAATAGGCAATGAGTATGCCCGATATAGGTCTCGAAGGTAAACGCTTGAAGGGATTCATGCTTGGGGATTTGATCTCTCGGAAGAGATAAAGCAGACCAAGGCGGATAAAATCGACGCCAAGTTTTTCCTTTCTTCTGGTGACGATGATGGTATTTGAAGGCTTCCGAGGGAGCTGGTCCCTAGAGTAGATTAGGTTTTTCTTCTTTTTTCTTTGTAAAAACTCCTGTGGGAGCGTTGTAAATGCATATTTGTAATACATATACATATATGAAAGATTCTTTGTTATTCTGGTTTGTTTGTCGATAATTAGCCCCATGTATTATACCTCGAGATGAAACCCTTGGGGTTATAAATAGGCCCTGAGGCTTTTTAGGCTGGCCCGTGGGCTCTTACGCGTTTGGGTTGGTACGACCTTTAGTGTGGCTGACGACTCAGGATCTTACGCATTTGGACCTTAGGCGCATTTAGTTAACCATTTCGGTCTCAGTCTCCGAGTCAGATTCGATTCAAGCTCATCGGTCCTTAGGTTTCTAAATCGGCCCTGAGGCGTTTTGGGTCGGTACAACCTGTAGCTGCGACTTGGGTTCTTACGCTTTAGGTTGGTACGACCTTTAGTATAGCTGGCGACTTGGGCTCTTACGTTTTAGGTCGGTACGACCTTTAATGTAGCTGGCGACTCGGGCTCTTACGCTTTAGGTCGGTACAACCTTTAATGTAGCTGGCGACTCGAGCTCTTATGCATTTGACCCTTAGGCGCTTTAGTTAACCGTTCGGGCTCAGTCTCCGAGTCGGATTCGACTCGAGCTCATCGACCCTTAGGTTCTTAAATCGGCTCTGAGGCATTTTGGGTCGGTACGACCTGTAGCTGGCGACTCGAGCTCTTACGCTTTAAGTCAGTACGACCTTTAATGTAGCTGACGACTTAGGCTCTTACACTTTAGGTAGGTACGACCTTTAATGTATCGGGCGACTTGGGCTCTTACGCTTTAGGTCGGTATGACCTTTAATGTAGCTGGAGACTTGGGCTCTTATGCTTTAGGTTGGTACGACCTTTAACCAGTTCTTTTCGAAGTTCTTTCGAAGTAATTGGAGGCCTGTGATTTTATGGCGATAGTCGGATGTCTCCGAGTTGCTTTAGTTTGGCCGGAGCCTTATGACGGTGGTCATTTGTATTTGGCCGTAGCCTTTTAGTCCCCGAGTGAGATAGCATCGACGTCTATATCGAGGGTATGCCTTTTTAGGGGTCTTACAAGTTCGATATATAGCCTTGACTTTGATATTGGGATTATGCATTTTTAAGGTCTTATCAGTCAGTACATGTCTTTCTTGAGGTCTTATAGTTTTGATGTTGCCTCATGGAGGGCTTATGAGTTTTAAGTTGCCAACCATGAGGTCTTATGGCTATGAGTCGACTGTCGAGGATAGTGCATGAGCCAGAGTTGATATTTCCTCATTGAGGGCTTATGTTGTTGATGTTGCCTCGTAGAGGGCTTATGAGTTCGAAGTCGTCGGACCTGAGGTCTTACGGCTTCGAGTTAGACAGCTTGATGAGCCGACAGTCGAGGGCAGTCCCCGAGTTGGGGTTGTATTGCCTCATGGAGGGCTTATGTGCTTGAAGTTTCCGGCCTTGGGGTCTTATGGCTTCGAGTTTTTGGTGACTCGATGGGATGACTGTCGAGCACAGTTCCCAAGTGGTCGTTGAATTTTGGTTCCTGGGGCCGCTTCTTGTAAAAATAGCAAATATTTCTGACGCGCGAAGTGTTTTGATGATAAAATATTCTTCTCCGATTACTTGGTACAAGTATACATGTTTTTACCATCGAGGGTTAGATTGTTCCATGGGACACGGTTCATTCGACCGTTTGGTACGGTACATCATTCTCCTGTTGAGACCCTCTTTGGCATATTTTAGTGATCTCCCGGGGGGGTGTCCCCAGTATTTGAGATTAACCAGAGAGAAGCCTTGAATACCTGGTGAGTTCTCCTTAGGTAGCATATGGGTGTTGCCTCGTTAAAAACCTCGTCGGTAAAACCCATTTGGGATAAAATCCGACGTGAGGGAAAAAGAGCGCAACGCATGATTTAAAACCTAAGGCCTTCGAGCTGGAGGGTTCTCCGATTCTTTTCATTCGAACATCTGCACATAGTTTAGCGTAAAACGTGAAGGAAAGAGGGAGAGGGTTGTACCTTAACTTTGGTGGAATTCAAGCCTCGATATGTTTTAGTTACTCGTTCCAAGGATGCGACACAGTCCTTTAATCGTTCTTCGAGTATGCAGTTTGTGATTGTTTACTCGACTACTTGCTTGTTTTTTGGCTCCTTCAATGTAGAAGGTGTCGGCGTCGGCGCATATCGTGCATCGCAAACATTTCTTTTGTCGCGTGCTGCTCCCCGTATACCGTTTTTATTCCACCCTTCTTGGGGAACTTCATCATTTGATGAAGGGTTGACGGTACCACCCTCATACTGTGAATCCATGGCCTTCCGAGCAATGCGTTGTACCTCATGTCGCCTTCGATGACATGAAACTTGGTGTTTTGAGTTGTACCGGCCACGCTGACTAGGGGGTGATTTCCCCTTTCGTTGTTTCGTTCGCCATGTTGAATCTGTTGAGGACACGGGAGGCGGGCACGATCTGGTCGAGCAAACCGAGTTGCTCTACCACCCTCGACCGAATTATGTCGGCCGAACTACCTGGATCCACAAGCACACGTTTAATTTAAAATTTATTCAAAAGAAAAGAAATTATCAGTGCGTCATTGTGAGGTTGAGACAAGGTATCGATGTCCTCATCGCTGAATGGAAGAGCATCTTCAGGCATGTAGCTCCTAGTTCTCTTTTCTCTAGTGACGGATAATTTTGTTCGTTTGATAATGGGTGCTTGGGGGACGTCGACTCCTCCAATAATCATGTGGATGACGTGATGTGGTTCTTCTGTTTCATTTTTCCTGTTTGCCTCACTTTCCTGGAATTTGTTTTTGGCTCGGTCACTGAGGAACTCTTGAAATTGCCCTTTGCTAATCAGTCGGGCCACCTCTTCTCGGAGCTATCTGCAGTCCTCGGTCCTATAGCCGTGCGTACCGTGAAATTCGCATGTCAGGTTGGGGTTCCTTTGAAAAGGATCTGATAGTACGGGTCTTGGCCACCTGGTGTCTTTGATTTTACCTATGACCGATACTATATCTGAAACATCAATGTTGAAATTATACTCAGATAGTCGGGGTGCTTCTATCGGCCCTACATACCTGTCGAACCTTGCTTTGCTTACGAGTCCCCGAGGATTTTGGCCTCGGTCCATCCTTTGATCACTTCGAGGTACGTTGCACCTGGGGATATTTCTCTGACTCTCTATGTATGGTTGATACCTTTCTTTGTTTAGCCTTGGCTCTCTCTCTCTGGAAGCCTCAATTCCTTTGTTAAGACTCTGCTAGGATATACGGAGCCCGAGGGGCTTCCAATTGGTCTATCTTGACCCTGATATTTGGTTGATACTTGTTGTGTACATCCGCCCAAACCACATCGGGGTACTCGATTAAGTTTTGGTTCCGCTGCTTAGAAGCTATCGAACTTCGCTCATTCAAGCCCTGATTGAAGGCTTGCACCGCCCAGTCGTCGGAGACCGGTGGTAATTCAATTCGTTCCAGTTGGAACTGGGATACGAACCCCCTCACCATATCATTCTCTCTTTGTTTGATTTTGAAGACATCAGATTTCCTTGTAGCGACCTTAATGGCACCAGCATGTGCCTTTACAAAGGAGTTCTCTATCATGGCAAATGAATCTATCGAGTTGGGGGGCAGGTTATGATACCACATCATGGCCCATTTGGATATTGTTTCTCCGAATTTCTTCAACAGAACTTATTCAATATTGTCATCTCTTAGGTCGTTCCCTTTCATAGCACAAGTGTAAGCATTGATGTGCCCATTGGGGTCCGAGGTTCCGTTGTATTTTGGGAGATCCGGCATTCTAAACTTCTTCGGGATGGGATTCGTAGCCGCACTCGATGGGAATGGCTTTTGTGCAAACTTCTTTGAATTTGCACCCTTAAGAATTGGCGGTGCCCCCAGGATCTGATCGACCCTCGAGTTATAGGTCTCCACCTTTTTGTAATTGGCTTCTATCTTCTTTTGGCTTGACTCAATCCTATTTGTGAGGTCCTCGAGCATCTTCATAATAGCAAGATCGGTTGCTGACCTGTTGTTGCTCGACCTCTATGGTGAATGTTCACCTTGAGGAGCCGTTTCCTGCGGCGCCGTGCTTGGAGTTTTTTTATGGCTTTGCATTTGAGCAATAGCCACTTGTTGTGCTTACAACATCTCAAAAATGACGTGAAGTCTAACCTCTCTTTCCCTTTGAGCAGGGGCTCTCTGTGCTTCACGATGTTCTCCCTCGTGCATGCTTTCGTCTGTATGAGAGCTTATATCGACATGTTGAGCATTTCGCGAGCCTTCATCAATGGGATTTGCACTGGTGCCCCTTCAAGGTTTTGTGGTGGTACACCGGTACCTAAAGTAGCTGCACCGTTCTCTCCATGATCCTCATGGTCGTTGTTTTCATGTGCATTCACTGAGTTAGACATCTTCTAACCTGAAACTGAAGATTCTTGGACAAGAAAAAGTGTAAAGAATAACTTGTGTTTTTAGAAAACCAGCACTAAAGCAATCACTATTATTTTTAGCCCCACGTAGGCGCCAAACTGTTTACCTTGAAAATGGTAATTACAATTATATTTGATTTTGTGGTTCTAAAAATACGTGATATATTCTAATATTGGTTGTTTAGGCAATCGATGCTAAGTGAGAAGTGAGAAAACAAAATAAAAGCGAAGGATAATAAGATTATGCAAACCGAGCAGCGAAAAGACAAGGTCTCAAGATCGATCTGAACGTATCTCGAGGTCGAGCTCAGGAGCTCGATAACGGGTAGTCGAGAATGATTCGACATTGTCGAAGGCCTCTAGGATGGCCCCTTTATGATCAACAATAAGCAATGAACGTAGAATAATTAATGAACAATAAAATGAAAGACAATAAATCAATGAGACAATTGTAAAGAATGTTTGAGTTAGAGGGCAGAGAATGTTCTTAGTCTTGTGTATTGAGTATCATGTGTGTTACAAAGTGACAAGAGTCCCCTTTATATATGATGGGGAATCCCAACATAGTACATGTGTAATTAATGGAATGAGAGATGGATGGTACAACCATTTAATGCCATGATACAGGCTTGTACTATTTTGTGTATTTTGTCAGCTTTAACCACATGCCCCTTGGGAATTTTCCGCCTTTCCACGTCGATCTTCGACTTGTACCGCCTCGAGGTAGAGGGCCTTCGATATGCCCCCTTGATGCCAAAACTTGAACTTTCAAGCCTTCTTAGCGTCGTAACGACCGTAAAATCGAGCTCTCCGATTTTAGCCGTATACATCCATCCAGGAGAAAACCATAGTGCAAAACATATTCCCTATGCCCGTGGCAGACAGCCAGCTCAAGACGTGGTCGACACCATCGAGAACTCTCCGAGAACCACCCGCACATAACTAATTCATCAGGACAGAATCTCCCCAACTCAACCGAGTCACGCAAATCGTCCAACCCAAGAGTACTGCCACAAGCATCGATAGAGCACTACCACCCAAAAAGGACCAATTACCTCTATTGCTATGCTGACCCATCACCACCGAGTTGACCCATTTCTTCGGATCCTCCTCGACTTTTCTTCGGGGTAACACTTCTCCCTGTCGGTACACAACGATCCCAAAATTAAAGCTCAATGAAGAAGATCCTAGCACGAACTACGTAGCCTAGAAGCTCATAAACCACTGTATTTCCTCTGAAGTACCCTATAATGCTGCAACCGAGATACCCACACTGAAGAGACCTTCTGTGAATCTGAAATTGCTTCTCTGACCTCTCTGATACTGAAATGTAGGATTATTAATGATGCATAAATATCGTAAGTCCCAACATTATCCTATGCAAATTTCAGATCTTAATCATATACAAATTTTGAGAACCTTTCAATACCACATATATAAATCTCAGGTCAAAGCTGATATAACACATGAACCTGCAATATGGTCGTCGATAGTGGACTCCCCCACTTGGCACAAATCCATGGGACATAACATCCGATGATCCACAATACTAACCTTCATAGCTCATATAACATCAATCATAAGCTACCTCAAATTATCGGCTAAGCACATGCCTATCCTCATGACAGTCAAACTCGCTTCCTCTAATGCCCTGAATGATAGTATGCATCTTTCACTGAGTAGAAATTCCATACGAACCACGTAGTCTCTAATACCACCAGTATCCTCAAATCAACATCCACCTCCTAACCCCACCACGGTCGTGACGACAAGGCAACCAATTAAATCTTCCCAAGCTTGCGCTTATTACCTAGATGCCAGAACCCGCTGCACCACCACGTGAACAACTGAATGGTCTCTCAATACATCCGCATCCTAATAGTTCCTAATAGTTCTGTAGCCTCTCAGAAATAAGTACAGACGTCCGCAAGACTCTACTAACCTCGCTTATGACTCGTAGCACCTATGAACCAAGACCTCTGAAACCAACTTGTCACGACCCCAATTTCCCACCTTAGGATATTGTGATGGCACCTAGTCTTTAAGACTAGGTAAGTCTAACACATGTTGATTATTAATGGAATTTAACCGACTTAACAGCAACACATTAAATAATATTTGTAACAACATAGCTGAACCAATATCAGTTACATAACCCCAAAATTGGTAGTACAAGTCATAAGTCTTTCTAAGAGTAACTAGAAATAATAAGTACATCACTTCCCTAGAATAATACTAGACAGTGGAAATAAAATACAACTGAAAGTGACTTCGGGGCTTGCGAATGTCGAGCAGGTGTACCTTGAAGTCTCTAGTCGCGCAGACAGAAGTCTCAAAATCAACTCGATCATAAGTACCTAGATCTACACAAAAATGTGCAGGCGCGTAGCATGAGTATACCACAACGGTACCTAGTAAGTATCAAGCCTAACCTCGGTAGAGTAGTAATGAGGCCAAGTCAAGACACCTACCAGACATGTAAACATGTGCAGGATATAACATAAAGCTAACAATGGAAAGAACATTAATTTAAGACTAACATCAGAAAGATCACAAATTTACAACCAACAGTGAAGATAATAGATACAATGAACTTCGAGAACTTTTAAAATTGGAACCAACCGTCTGAACCACATCAAATCAACTCCAACTGATACAAAAATTTACAGGAAAGTTATAAATGACGAAACAGACCTATTTCAAGTCCTGAAACCAAAATCCAAACACGATAGCCTTAAAGTCAAATCATGATTCTAAATCTTTAAATTGCCATCTTCCGCCAAATGGTGTCGAAACCTTCTAGATATATCAAAATGCAAATCCGGGCATACGCCCAAGTACGAAATCACCATCCGGAACTACCAAAACCATCAAAACTCCGATCCGAGGTCAAAATCTCAAAAGTCAAACTTGGTCAACTCTTTCAACTTCAAGCTTCTCAAGTGGGAGTCCTCCTTCAAAATCAATTTCGGAATCACTCAAAAACCAAAGCTGACCATGCACGCAAGTCATAATACACTATGTGAAGCTACTCATGACCTTAAACTACCGAACCGGGCGCAATTGCTCAAAACGACCGGTCGAATCGTTACATAAGCAATAATTTAGCTACTAAATAAAGGAACTCAATAAATCATTTTACTAAACCAACTTATCAAGATTAATTGTCTTGAATAGAAAATCTAAAAATTACACTCTAATTAAATTATTGAGCAAGTTACCTCGCAAATATCAGGTTGCAGGTTAATAATAATCGCACATGTAATCATCGCATAGATGCATTTTATGTGGTATATATTACAAGTAAATTGGCCCATATTGACCCTTAATATTTTCAGCATTCATGGGATTCGATCCCAATTTTAATTGGTCTATTAATTAACGAGAACAAACAACACAAGAGAATTCGTAAAGAACTTTTTAGTTCTTTAATTTACCCATGTGAATTCTCTTTTATTTTTGCACATCATACTTAAATATATATGGCTAAACCAATTATGCCAAATGGATGAATTATTAATATTGATAAACTTCAGGTTTACACCGTGACGTATGCAATTATCAATAAACCCCAAGTTTATTATGCTATGAATTTTTATATCAATAAACTTCTACTTTATTATGACATTCTTTTATTTGTGTAGTACAAATTGGAGAATAAAGCATGCAGCTTTTCATATACATATCATCCCGCTACAAGTTGTAGTAATAGAATATATTAAACTTTTCCTTCATTTATAGTCTCAATATAACCAACCGCTTTTGCGAATACTTTAGAAACTCAATAAGTTTATTTGAGACAGACTACATCATAGTACCTTATTGATAATCAATTTTATTTCTCCAAAATAGTATAATTGGCTCTTTTAGAACTCTCAATTTTTTGTACTACCACATATTCATCAACATTCATATGGTGAATATCTTTTTTAAGGAGACATATGTTATACTATTATAATCACGGTCAAAATTATTATATTCAAGATATGTTGCTTCCGTTACTTTTGCTATTTAATAATAACATTGCTATATATTTTGGCATAATCACGATACGTACGTGATCAATGACCAACCATGCCTTAACAGTGAAATTATTTTCTTATTTCATCTCAAACCTCCTTTTAAAGGTGAGTGTGGTATATTCACTATCACTGGCACACTCATATTCTTCAAAAAATAAATATGTATTCATAAATCACATGTTGTCACAATCACATCATGAATGGACCATAATCATCTACATGTGCTTTACAAAATTTTGGTCAAATCGACGACAAACATTACTTTCATAGAGTGGAGTATTATTTTGAGAATTCTTAATGTTGTTATTACCACAATGTTGATAATTATAATTTCGTCTATGCCATGTCCACATCCATTGCTACCTTCGGGTTAACAATTTTGTCTTATTTCAGACTTATCACATACTGCTACCACAATATCTTAAGGGAACGAGAATGAAGCAAATTCAATGGGACGGGTTTCCTTTTCTTGTGCTCACAATCACACATGAATTTGATCATGTCAAGACATAGAAATTTTACCACTTCGGGTGATTATAATTTCTTACAAACTCAATTAGAGTTATAATCAAAATTTATTGTCTTTGTTTGTATTTATAATCAAATTATAGAATTTCAAGAATTTATAAGAGAAAAATAAGGTAAAATACTTATATTAAATCTAGAATTTATTCCTGAAGGAATTTCATGGAACAATTGACAATCATTATGCTCCATATTATGTACGAGTTGAGAATGAGCATCATGCACGTATCTCAAAGCCAGGTAACCAAAGCATATGCCTATGCATTCACGTAAGAGCCTCACACAAATTGCTATGTCTTCTCTCCACAGGTGGTAAAATTTCTCAAACATTAGATAACTAATTAATATTATATCTAAAAATTAAAATAATCGCCCTCTACTCAATTGGTTAGAGTCTCATGCTAATAACGTGTTATAAAACAATAAAAGAAGAAGAAAGTATTGCAGAGAAAAGTGGAGAGCGGGAATTCTTATTGGTTTGAGATAAAGTATAATTGAGTAGAACCCTCTATTTATAGGCGAAATGTAACTTAGCCACAAAATAAAAAACTCTAAAATATTTCTAAAAGATAGACATTTACTATAAATAAAATACGATTTATAACAAGAATCATTTTTTATGTAAATTGTAAATGAGGATAGGATATTGTTTCCTACCAAATTACAGTAAACCTCAGATAACAGGGGCATTTGCATTTATACCCGCTTTTTGTGTCACGTTTTAACTTGTACTCGCTTTGCAAAAAAAATTGCAAGTGTACCCGCTTTTTCGCATAACTTCAGCATACAGGGCTGAAGTAGCAAAGGCAATCACGCAAAACTTCAGCATTCTAGTAGACGGGCCTGAAGTAGTAAGTGTGATGAAGTTTTTGCTTGTAATTGATGAACTTAAGCATAGTATCAGTTTTGTTCTTTATTTGATGAATTTTTTGTTTGTAATTGCTGAAGTTTTTGTTTTTGTAACTGGCGAACTTCAGCTCTAGGACTGAAGTTTTTATTTTTATAACTGGCAAACTTCAGCTCTAGAGCTGAAGTTTTTGTTTTTGCAACTGGCGAACTTCAGCTCTAGAGCTGAAGTTTTTATTTTGTAACTGGCGAAATTTTGGTTTTGTAACTGGTGAAATTCAGTTATAGAGCATAAGTTTTTGTCTACTAACTTACGTAATTATTTATAATTTATTTTTAAATAATCTGATAAACATATTTATGGCAATCATCCCATGAACTGAAGTTTCATAGCAGGATCAACAGCAGCAGAAGAAAGAAGAAGAAGAAGAAGGAGGAGGAGGAGGAGAAAGTGGGAACAAATTAAATGTTTAAAAAAAAAAGAGTATATATTAAATGGGGGCGACCAAATAAGGCGCTCCGTGCAATTTTTACCAGATAACAAAGAACGGCCCATGGGCCTTTTCGTCGACTCTCTTGCCTTTGGGCCCTGGGAAATTTTGGCGCCAACTCTGACATGGCACAGCAGACACATCAGCTTCCACCTCAGCCCTCCCGCCAAAAGAGCCTTATTTATAACAGATACACGTACGATCGTCGTTGCGGCCGTAGTTGTTATTGCTCATCCATGGAGTCTAGTCAATCTTCTTCTTCGCTCAAGAAATCACCCTTCCCTACCTCGAAACCATCCCCGTCAAAACAGTCCGACCCGAATGCCACCGGGGATCCATTCAGGATCCACGGAGCACCAAGACCCCTGAGAAGCCCATCGATCATCCTCGCCGGACTCGAAGCTGCAATGCCGCCTTCTCCATAAAACAAGTCCGGTAAGCCGCACGGAAGCTCTGCAAGTCGGATCAAAACCACCCAACTCCTCAACCCGACAGGTTATTGAGCTCCGGTAAATCCCATGAGGTCTCTTCTTTCTCGGGCTCTTCGAAAGCCAAACCCAAGAAGCCTACTGACCCAGTAAAGCTACCAGAAAAGTAAGTGTTTCAAATGATAAAATTTTATGTAGAATAAAAAGTTTCTGAAATACTGCTAGTTCAAATTTATGTGGCGTGCACAACGACACCTTTTTTTCTTTTTTGGTAATAAATCGTAAATGATTACTCTATACGGTTGAAATCGGTGCTATCCGATTTTACTATTTGATCAAAGTTGGTACGTTGCATCGAAGGTCAGTTACGACCAAATCATGGAGCTGAGTTATTGAGTTCGAGATTGAAGTTTCTTTAGGTTGGTGTTAATCGAAGCCAAGGGAGACAGGCTCCGAGTAATGTCGGAAATGGCTTAGTAATGGAAGAGCGTGATATACGTATTTAGTCGAGGATCATGATGTCGGAACAGATCAAATCATAAGCTGTTAATTAGCTAATTATGTAATTTCCTACTCTAATTAGAATTATACCATAAGTAAAATTCCTCTGCTATATAAAAATGAGTTCTAACCATTTGTAAGGCATCATCATTCACAGAAGTTATAGCAAATCAACTCTTTCTTTCTCATTTATATTATTGTTCATTAGTTTATTCCATTTTTTACTGTTTTTGCACTTACCAGTTCGAGGGTGTCTTGACTCGAGGGCTGGAGCTTTATTTCGAATACCAGTTTGATTTATTTATAATTTAATTCTATCATTTACTTTCATATTAATCGATCAGTGTTGAGTGAAATCACGTATCCTTAGAACCACAATATAAATTTAATTGTTATCCAAGTTTAGAGTAAACAATTATCGTAACACACAAAACCATTACACCTAAAGAGCACCTCTATCTCATAACCACCTTCTCACAAGGACACCTTTTTATATTTAAAAATAATTTAATTTTAAACTTCTCATTGAAACTCGAAAGTGCATCATATAAAATGGGATGGATGGTGAGAAGAACTCTCTGTAATAGCATCTATGTCTAACAGTCATTTACTATAAAAGACAAGTTTTTCTCCGTTATGATTTTGTATGCTATGTTATAATATATATCCTCTATAACATCACTTTACTATTGTCACGCACGAACCTTCGGAGGCGTGGCTGGCACGCGGTGCCGCACTGGCCCGAGCGAACCACTCTGAAACTCATTCATCCCTTCTGTAACTATCATGGGCCAAAATGACCACAACTAATAATGTACAACTATAAGTGGGCAACACTGTATCAATAAACTATTGTTCTTAAAATATGAATACATATGGGCCGGTAAGGCCTCTGACATACTGTACAAAATGAACCTTTGCCTACAAAGCCTCTAAGATTATTTGACATCAAATGGAACACGGTATCGGCCTACCCATAAGTCTGTAGAAAACTTCTGACACGATGACTCGTACACTCGGTTGCACTCCGAATGAGGTGGAGTCTTACCGATCCTTCGCTGAATGTCAATCTCGTCTACTATAGAGCTCGTCAAACTGATTATCTATACCTGCAGACATGAATGCAGCGTCCCCAACAAAAGGACGTCAGTACCAATAATGTACCGAGTATGTAAGGCATGTAAATCAGTATATAAAGAACATGAAAGAAACATGGAATAAATGACTCAACTTGTAAGTCTGGATAGCTCTATAAAACATGAAATATTTATAATGTCATACGTATGCATATAAATGTCATGTAATGCATAGGTCTCGGCCTCTGTGGGCAAATCATCAGCGTATACCAGCTAATTAGGTAGTGGTGCGTATATAACGCCATAACCTTTCCCATATCTATATACACATATATACATATATACGCGTATATAACGCCGTCTGAGTCATGAGTCAATGTACATGTATAAATGAATGCAATGCATGAGAAGTACATCAATAAAATCGCTCGGCATGTCATAAGACCATCATACCTCTGATTAATATCATGAAACAAACTTTATCAACTTACATATTTTTCTATGACCCTTGAACAAATGATAGAATAATATGACACATGGGAGAATAAGAATATACACATCTCTAGCATTTCTACGAATAGGGTAATTTATAGAAGTTGTGCATTTGCTCGTTTCGTTTATATCGTATGGATCATGCTAAAAGAAAGGAGGGCTTAACCTTAACATACCTGGAGTAGGGAAAACTCGGTATAATATTCCGTTGGAAAACCTTCGTTGATTGAACTTAAAACTCAAAAAAATCGGATTAAGCTTCTGCTTTTTTTTTTTTTGAAATTCTTGAAGAAATTTGCTTCTGATTCTTTGAAATTCTTTGAACGAAATTGTAAACTTCTTGCTTGTTGAAGTGCTGAACGATTTTCTTAAGCTTCTGTTCTTGAATTTTTCAAACCAAGAAAGGATGTATTCTTGCTTTTTGAATGGCCAACGTTACTTGGTTCCTTATCCAAATGAATTAGGACAAAACTTCTTCACTTATTTAATTCAATTAAATTATAGATAGCCCCCTAGGATTATTTGATTACTTAGTCATTTCATGTGGTTAGCTAGTGCTGCCACGTCTTATTTCCACACTTTAATAATTAACTAGGTAATGTTCCGTTATTCGGTAATTAACCAATTACCCATATAATTAAGAATTTCCTCAAATTACCTAAAAAAAACAATACCACTCATTTTTAATATACTTTATACATTATACTACCGTGGTCATATGGTAACATATAAAATTAATACATAAAATATCCATGTAAAAAAATGCACATATTTTCTCAACTTATAATTTTCCTAATCTCATAAAAAGAGTATAAATTTTTTGTACACTTAATTCTTAAAATGATAAAAAGATAACCTTCTTTTCTTGTGAAAAAAAAAATTCATATCTTTACAATAAAGAAAATTGCATAGACGTTTCTCATATTAATTTAAAACATATTCGAAAGTAGTAATATTAATAATTATATATAACATTTTTTTCAAATTATTTTTTTTTTTATAAAAATATTCCACTCAAAATACCATATCAAATATATATATAACGGTATCAAGGTTGTTAAACTTACGGGGTGTAACAACTATAGCATCCAGAAAATATCACAACAAACGCGACTGTTACAGTGAGGTTTGACCGTATTAGAAATGGAAAAAGTGTCAAATTGTTTGGATGAAGGAAGTAGTTGTTCTCCTTAGTGTTGACATTAGTGTATGTGTGCAGGTACGAATTGTTAGATACGTTCTTTAGTAGCTTGGACAGTCTGCTGCAGTTTAAGAGTTCTTCCACAACATTCACAAACATTAGTTCCAAAATTGAGTGGTTAACTGATAGGTATACTAAACGATGACAACTCTGAATGCAACTCTTTTTATTGACAATTTCTCTATCAATTGTTGCTAACTCTCTAGCATTTCATTAACTTTTGCAGGAGATTTTCTTACGCTCATTTAGCGCAGCTGAAGTTTATTTTACCTGAGGCTATTGAGATAAAAAAGATTCTTGTGTTTGATGAACGTACAAACTGTATGAAGCCTGAACTTCATATTGCATTAAATGCTAATGCAGTTGAAATTGACGAGAAGCTGAAATCAAATAGTTGCTCTGATCAGCTGAGGAAAGACTTCCGGACACGGCTTTTGAACTTTTTAAAATCCCATCCTCAGGTAAGAAATTTTGTATTTATATGATTTCTTTCGAATTATAGACTTTGCAATTAACATTTGTTGAGACTTTAAATTTTAGGTCAATGTTAGAAATGAGGGTTGGTGTTTTAAGGTATATCGATTTAAATTCTTGTCTTATTGAAATCACCAGCGTGTATTAAGAGTTAATTCATTTTGGCATATGTGCTTTACAAGTCCAATTGAAGCTTACATATTCTTGGTTCGATCTGACTATACTTTCTGGTGTCGTGTTTTTTCAGTTTTATGCACATACTTTCTGGTGTCGTGTTGTTTAAATGAACTTCATCTGCAGATTTTTCTATGTTGATGGATTGTGTTTGACTACCGGCATCTGAAGAAAACGTTTCGTGCCTTTCTACAAACTTTAGTTAAATGAATACTATATGACAAAGCTTTTAGGGGCTTAAACATATATATTTGACTTCGTTTCTGGAATAGATTCAGACATGAAGCAGTTGATAATGTTATCAACATAAAAGAAAAGTCTACTAATTTCAGGAAGTATTAGATTTACGTAACTGTTTGCACACAGTTTTGATAAAATCACAGCTGCTTGGCTGATTGAAATAGCCAGCTTGAAGAGTTACTATAGCGGCTGGCACGTTGGCAATTAAGACTTAAGCACATTCATTTGAACGGTTCTTCTCAATCTCCTCTGCCTCCCAAAGTCCTTTAGTAAAAATGGAAGGTGAGGTATTAGTTATATAAATTGCTTTTTCTATAAAGCTGGTGATTTTAAGGAATATATTTCTGGATGCAGGGAGAAGACGTTCCCGAGGAAGCACTACCTGGACCATTTGGTGATTCAAGGCAAGAAGTAGTGACAAATTCGTCTGGATCTGCTGGCTCACAGTTGATGAGTGAGACAACATCAATTGGTTCAGTGCCAGAGCAGCGAGCATCTGCATCTCACCTGTCTCATTCTTTCAGAAGAAGATTTTCACACCGAGTATGAATTGGTGAAGCGGAGGATGCCAAGCAACATCCACCAGTCACGGAATGCCAAATAGCTAAAAGTTCCAATAACAAAAGAACCTCAACAGCTTCTGATAAATGTCCTCCTAAAATGCCTACTATTCAAACTAGCACAGTTAAAAACTCAACTCAAGTGGTTGCTTTTGATACTTTACTGCTGTCTCCTCTACCTGCCACTCCAATGAAGAATATAAAGGGCGATGATGGATATGCTTTATTAACTGCTGAAGGAACTCAAGCAAGACATACAGCTACACCAGAAAAACTGATGACTTCTACCCCTATGCCTCAATCTCCCAAGAGATGTTGTATGAGTCCTAATAGTGATTCAACTGAATCACCAAGCAAGCTAGTTAGGCGACCTCCTTGTAATAGGTCTTTGAACTTCAATACTCCTGTGAAGAGTTCAAAGGTTACTGATAAAGCGTGTGAGGGTGCTGGATTGCCAATAAATAATGATATCATCGACATTCTTCCAGAGGATCTTCTGCAGTCGGTTAGACACAAATGAACTTTCCAAGATTAATTTCCTTAATGATATTACTTTTTTAGATTAATTTCACCTAAGTTTGTAACTTAGATGAAGTTTATTCCCTAGTTATTTAAACGGAGAGGAATTGGAATATCCATATTTCTAAGTCTACTATTGAGTGCCAGTGACAAATGCTTCATGGCTCTGCAGATACAACAAAAAGAGAGGAAGAAGCTAGAGGAGCAAGATCCAGCCTTATCCCAAGCGAAATGGCGCAAGCAGATGATTTCAAGCTTACCTAAATTCTTTGACATGATATATTTCCTAGTTCAAGCAGGAAGACGCATGGTGATTACAAAAGACGAACTTATTCATAAAGTAATTTCAAGCCATCTAGAGATTGCTGATAGAAGTAAGCCTGGATACAATCATTTCAAACTGAATCGCCGCATATCTTGGACTGCACCTGACTTGAATCTGTATGTTTTATGTTTGCAGGAGAAGTTGAAGAGCAGCTCAGGTTATTGCAAGAACTTGCTCCTGAATGGATTTACAAAAAGGTGGCAGCTAGTGGGGATCTTCTCTTATGGTAAAGCTTGTTTCTCCTTAAGCGTACGTGCCTGATAATTTCTCTACATATCTGGTTAAAATGATAAGCAATGAGCCTTCAAGGATTAAATGCCAGTTGATACTGTTTTTGCAGTCACAACTAAGAGAGGCTTGATGTCATTAGTTTTGTTTTCTTTTGCAGTGTTAACCAGATATCAAGTCCTAAAGCAATACGCACAAGCCTAGCTGAAGAGAAATTAGAGAAACAGGAAGATAGTTGTATATAAATGTTTTGTTAATTATTAACAATTCAATATATTCTTCTCTAGCGCAGCATTCAAGGATGCAGATTGCAGCAGTACAGTTTAGTACAGTGCAATTATAATTTAACCAGGACCTAGGTCAGCTCGCAAGTTAGGGTTAATCAGGGCTACTGTTTGAAGATTTAGATATGTTCTTCTTGTATATAGCACTGAGCTTCACTTGGAACAAGATTTTGGTAGTGCTTGTATATAACCCGGGCCAATGAGATACTGGATGTTATTCATGAGTCTAGAGTTATTTGTTACTGAGCTATATATCAAAATGTTAATATTTTCCTTGACAGTAGCTGGCAAAGAGAATGTACAAAAGATATAGATAGTAATATCCTTATAATTAATTTTAAATGAGCTCATCTTCATTTATGTAATGTCATGCAAGTTAAAGAACAGGATCTTTTCTAGATACAACTTTGTTAGGAAGTTCCAATTGGTTGTCATTTTGCAGAATCTGAGCTTCTGGCCTGCATTGTTTTTATTTCTCGAGTTTGACGTCCCATTGTGCTTTTCTTGAGTTTTTCACCCACATTATCCATCTTAATTTAATCCACTTGGTGCCAAAGTAGATTGAATAAGACCATATACACACCCATTAGGTAGAAGTTGTGATTAATTATTGCAAAAGCTAGGCTCTATTTGAAGGGCGATGATGACCAAATCAGATGAGCTGGATCTTGGAAAATCCATTTTGTAAAGGACAAGAAAAGTTTTTTGGAGAGAGGTTAGAGTGACTTCAAACAAGAATCATTTTGATATATTATGTATTGAGAGTGGTGAGGTAGCTATAGAAAGAGCTAAGAAAGTGAAAAAGGGAATTAAATGAGGCAGAGGGATTTACTAGAGTTCAGGACACCCCAACATCCATCGTTGGGTAGAAATAACTGGGGTGGTGCTTCTCCTCTATTGGCAAGAAATGTACCCAAAGAGTCTCTGGAGCAAAGGTACGTTAGGCTCAATACCATTAGGACTAAGGATGAAGTTTTGTTGGAGCTGGAACATGACAATTTTTTGAACTTGTTGAATGCCGAGGCCTCGAAATACGAGTGCCCCACCACCCCAGTCCGTCGAGGTTAGTTCTGGAAGCTAATATGGCAACCACGAAAGAAGCTGAATATAGTGCGACCGGCTTCTCCCAGCTTGAGCTCATCTCTAGGTTCTAGTTCAAAGAAAAAGAAATTCTTTAAAAGATTAGACCCCAAGAATAAATGGCCTAATGGCTGGTGTTGATACTTGATATACAGTGTATTTGTTGTTTCCATATTGAATAATATCCTAGTTTCAGCTATGCTGGTTTTTGTCATTGTTATGGATTTCGTTTGCATGTTCTTGTAACAATTCATCTTCTTGCCTCTGTTTATGGAAGAAGAAGAAGAAGAAATGCATGATAAAAGTTTGTGATAACCACACAAGGAGGCCATGCAAAATAAAATCATATTCGAACGTGAATTTTACGTAGAACGTCACTGCGTAAGGATCTTTCTTGATATTAAAGTTTTCAATATGTGTGGAAGTAGTAGCTCATTCTTCATCCATGCAAAGAAGAGGTTAGTTGCTTATTAGATTGGTCCTGCTTTGACTTATTAGGAGAGACATTCTCTTGTCGCGGCTATTACTTGAGCTTCTTTTTCTGACAAATGGGACTTGGGCTTGCTTACTGGCTTCGTTGAGGATGAAATTCCCTACTAGTACACTTTAGGTCTAGGCTTCTCAAAGTTTATGTTTATTGTTTTTAAATTTTTGGAAGCGTACGTCATACGATTGAAGTTTCAACTTACATTTTTCCTTAATCTGTTGGTTGTTCGCAAGTGGATGGGAAGTACTCTTTGGAATATCATTCGCTGAAGGTTTAGGACGGAATTAGGATAGTTACAAATAAACTGAGCATAATGACTCTTAAATCTTAATCATTACCCCCTCATGCCCACACTTATAAATCTTCAACTTTGGGATTTACCCAACCACAGTCCACATGCTTCAACTTATAAGTGCACATTTATACAAAACATACAATGTATTTATATCATTATAAGTGACTCAAATAGCAAAGAAGAGAAGAAAGTTCACCGGAAATGTCGTTTTCCGGCCAAGTAAAATACTGTATTAAAACTAATAATTGGAGACGAACAAAAATTCGGCCCTCAAATCTTCTCCGGCGACTCTGCTTCGGATTTCCAAAAGCTTAATCCGTAGTCATGGCCGAAACTGTTCTCCTACTCCCTCTTCCCTTCAGATCTATTATCTTCACTTCAGAAGGTCCACCATCGCCACAAAAGGTGGATGATATGATGGCTGTTCTGATGGAAAAGGGAGAGAGATTTGAGAGAGAAAAGAGAGGATTGAGAATTTTGGTGATATAGAGAAAGAAGGAAGAGAGAGAGAAAGAACATAAGTGGCGTATTTCATGCCTCAAGAGTACTTATAGTACTTTTTACATATTTAGAAAAGCTAAATAGATCACGCAATTCAAGAGTTCTGTAAACCATACTACGCAAGTCATGTGCGATTAGTTCAACCGAAAAATTATGCAAGTGGATTTCGAACCCTAGATCACCTATTAGAAAGTCTCTTGCTCAACCAACTCGGCTGTCCCGAAGGGGCTGACGTTTTTGTTTACAAAGAAGAATTAGAAAAAAAAATTGTTTAAAGGGAAACAAAGAGATCCTATATTTTTATGTCCCTATAAGAAGGCACAATTTTAATGGTAAAGTGCATTGAGCAAGGATCAAATTCGTTCACTGAATCAATTGTCAGTAACGTTCTCAGTTTGACCCCAATCCAGTTTCAACAAGTAAAACTATGCGTGAGCATCTTAGCTGAGATGGCCTTATGTCTAGCAGCCTCGCACGGAGATGACTTTGTGTCACTTCCTATTCTGCTCGTTGGAAGGTTCAATTCAAATAATGCATACTTGGTATAATCGTTCGGATCGGAAACTCATCGTCCCAATTAATTAGAATTTGTACCATATATGACCTATTAAAAAGAAAGTACTCCCTAACAAGAGCTTTTCTATTCTTAGGATTTAACTCGAAATTTTTAATAAAGGGTGAAAGAACCACATCATTCCCACCACATTAAAATACTAAGTACATCACATTAAAAAGAAATTCATTCCTCGACTATCAACCATGTCAACCCCGTCACCCAATTGTCAGGCCTTTTCACCCAGAATGGAACGGTAGTGCATGATTTTTATTGACTGATTTAACCCAATTGAAGTTATTTAGTCATTCCTTATGATAGTTATATCAAACCTGCAACCAGCAATGATAAAGTCCAATAAACTCCCTTTTGAAAAGGTTTTGTGAACAAAGAGATACACGAGAAGGAGAATTAAACCCAAGTGTTATCTGAACTTCACAATATCGTATGAATTACTTCTTGTAACTTTTGTGATTATGATGTCTATTTTGTGTAAAAAAAAACCTTCCGTTAA
Organism: Nicotiana knightiana; assembly: GCA_005239525.1. NCBI lineage: Eukaryota > Viridiplantae > Streptophyta > Magnoliopsida > Solanales > Solanaceae > Nicotiana > Nicotiana knightiana. Next base: position 36,329 of record ML400500.1, on the reverse strand, counting down.
GGGATTTAGTCTAACCTTTCTTTTTTGACACAATTACCAAAGTTGGAGAAGCCTTAACATGGCTCGGCAACTGGAATTTGAGTTCGCGAGAGTATTCAAGTTGGACTCTTAGCGATTTCATGCTCGTGACATATGTACGTTAAACAAAATTTTTATAGGATTTAAACTCGTGACGCTACGATTTATACTATTCCCTTTAACCATTAGACAATTACTGTAATTAAAAAGTTGAAGATAGGAGCTAATTAATATTTGCTATTTGCATGTATGGTAGATGTGCCTTGCTACTCAAATCACATTTTCCCCAAATTCTATAAGTCAAGATAATTGTGGAAAAACGCCTCTATCTAAATTACTAAGGTGGTGTTTGATTTAAACTACTTTCTTGTCGTGGAAATTCGAGTGTTATCCTCATCCAGAAAGAGAACACTAAATTGAAATGAATTCATATGTTATTCTCATCCACAAAGAGAACACTAAATTAAATGACCTCAATTTTGTGGATAGGTAACATCCCGTATCTTCCTAAACTTCCCAGGTTAGTAGGTACAGACTACAAGAAAAGGTTTGGATTCTTTATATAAATAACTGTCGGATTCATTGATTACTTTTTCTACCCGTTGTATATATATATATATATATATATATATATTATACTATGTCATACATATAATATACATGTATTATATACATATCATATATTAACATGTTATTTTTAATTTAAACGATTAGATTAATTCTTCAAAAAAGGGGAGGGAGGGGAAGGAGTTTTCTGATGCTATTTGTACATCATGCCCCTTTATAAATTTTGAATTTAAGAAAATGATCTTTTTAAATCTCTTACGTGTAAAAATAAATCTCTCATGTGTAAAAAAAGAGGTAGGGTCACAAAACTAAAAATAAGTTTGTAAAGAGCTAAACAACTAAGGATTTTGTGCCGATGCCATCTTCAATGAGTTTATATTTTATTTCTTCTAACTATTTACCAGTAAACTAAATGAACATATTTAAAGTTTTGATTTTTATCCAATTCTATGTAAACCTCGGTCTTACCATGTATTTGAAAATCATCATTAACCAAATACATGTGATATTCAAATTGAGTTTCCTTGTCAGAAAATGTTATTGTGCAAATAGAAGAAAGCATTTTTTTTTTGCTATATGTAGACTATTGAATCTCTTTTGTCATATAAGGAAAAATTTCATAAAAAATTATTTTAGTTTACACGGTGTAGATAATAATTTTGGGTCGAGAAAATATCAAGACCGAAAAATATTGCAATAATCGTAGTATTTTATTTCAAATATTTGAGTGTTACAATTTCTATGAATCCTCTGATTCTACTTTTCAACGGTAAATAAAAAGAGCTTTTGAGCTTAATCTTTGAATTTAATTTGATTTTAATCCAAGTGCTTGAAGCTTGTTCTTGAATCTTCGTCTTGATCTTTTAATCCTCAGAACACATGAATGCTTGTAGCTTTTAGGGAAATCCGCAGCGTTTGATTCACGAGCTCCCTCTTACTTCTTGTTATAACTTCTGGTGTCTTTCTGAGTTATGAAGACCCCTATTTATAGTTGTGGAAGGAAGGAGTTGTGATAAGAACAAACTTTTTCCGACCAATCAAATTGAAGTGTGACGGCCATATTTGATTGGACAGAACATGTCACTGCACACATAGCGCGATTTCATTGGCATTTTAATGTGACTTGTCATGCTGTGTCATTTTGACACGTGACACGATCCTATTGGCTCTTCCGCTTGACTTGGCGCGCCACGTCATTTGACACGTGGCACAAAACTGGGCCTCTAGGAAGATGACATCTTGGGCTTAATAAAGTGGGCTCATCACTTTAGCCCAACTAAATGAGCTATCTCAATGGATTAAGACTTATTTATTTGATCCATTTATATTAGACCTATATAATTAATTCATTTATATATTAGCCCATAATATTTATTTGGACCAATATATCGTGAATTTAAAATATAGTCCAAATTATTTTATTGAATTTAAATTCAATAAATTTTGTACGCCTACAAATGCCCCCTACTTCATGACTTGTCGGGTACATAATTTGAAGACTAGTCTTGAAGTACCACAAGGTCCCGCTTGAATTCCATTGGCGAAACTTGTTTGAGGTTTTCATTCTCTCTTTTAAGGGTGCTTTAGCAGTGCTAGATTTGATTTCAAAATTAGACTTAATTAGCAAATATGTGAAATATATTTCTATAATTTAGCAATTTTTATGCACGTTTCACGAACTTGCAAAGTGATTATGACATTACCACAAGCATAAACCATGTCCTTCTCTATCTTACCACAAGATTTTCATGCCTACTGCCAAAGAGATGGCTTGACACTTTGATTGATCCAAACTCCAACATCTTGCATTAGTAAAAGCTTAATTGTTTGAAAATGCAGCAAGTGAAAAAAGAGAGCCAAGGAATACTGCTAGGAGTGGAGTTCCACGTGGATCGCACAAAATAGATTATTGCATTAGGGCTTTGAGAAGCAAAGACACATAAAAATATATTCCTATAATATCATTGTCCAAGTCGAATTCTGCTAAAAATAGGAGAGCTCTGACCACCTTAATACTAGCCCAATTTTACTGGGAATGGCAATGTACTTCGACTCTATTTAGGAGATACATGTACAGTCCCACATCGAGCATTTACTCTTCACAGCCTCTTTTGACTATCTATAAATAGTTGCAGGTTCTTCCGTTGTTCAACATCAATTTACAGTGTTTGCGAGTTGTTCGAATCTGCCTTTGGCGCTTGGAAGAGTTGAAGGTAATTTCTTCTTTTTTTTCTTGTGCTTTCTTCTTTGTTTTACTCTGTTGTCTCTTTTTTCTTTTTAGAAGTAACTTCGTAAAATTACGAAGTCCTTTATAAGTTCGAGACGAAGTCCTTATCACGATGAACACCTTTAAAATTTGCGACAGAAACCCATAAAAATTCGCGACGAAGATCTTTAAAAATTTGTGGTGAAGTCCATAAAAGTCCCTTTAAAATTTTCCGCGAAAAACCATAAAAGTTTACGATGAAGACCTTTTAAATTTTTGGCGAAGACCATTAAAAGTTCGCATAAATATCCCTAAAAGCTCGTGAAGACCTTTAAAATTTACGGCGGAAAACCATAAAAGTTCACGATGAGGACCTTTAAAGTTTACGGCGAAGACCCTAAAAAGTTCGCATAAAGATCCTTAAAAGCTCGTGAAGGCCTTTAAAATTTACAGTGGAAAATCATAAAAGTTCACGACGGAGACCTCTTAAAATTTGTGGCGAAGACCCTTAAAAGTTCGCATAAAGATCCTAACAAACCCGTGAAGACCTTTAAAAGCACGCAATGAAGGCTCTTAAGAATTCGTGGTAGAAATCTTTTAAAGTCGGCAGTGGAGATTCTTTAAAGTTTGCCGCGAGTGCCCTCACAAGCACCTTTGAAAGTTCGAAACATACGCCTTTTAAAAGTTTGGAACAAAGAACTTAAAAACCTGAATGCCTTTAAAAGTTCGAGACGAACACCTTTAAAAGTTCGCAACGAAAACCTTAAAAAATCCGACACAGACATCCCCCCTTTTTTACGTCTGATGTGATTTTTAATTTTTACTTATCCATGCCCTCTTTCAAGATTGTGATCATTATTCTTTCCTTTTAACTTAGGTAATTTTTTTTATGCATCTTGAACATGGTTTACTTCAGAGACTCAACACCCCCTTCCTCCACATCCAAGTACCTTGTAATTTCAGAGCACAAGGATAATAAAACAAAGATCAGATTACTAGTTGATACACTGCTGACTGTGCAAAATCCATTTCGTTTGATAGATTGGACCTTTGAAAACACCAAATGTAAATTCAAGACAAGGACTCTCCGTTCCCCTAATCACAAAGTAAAAAATGTGGCAAGTTCCCTCCCATGCTTAGGATGACGAATCCTCAAAGGAGAAGTATACTGGAGTGATTCCTTAACTTTTGGTGGCGAATTTCATTATATCCCCGACTAGTGGGAGTGGACCGAAAATATTCTTAGTAGGAACCATAGAGCATTGAGGGCCACCAATATTTATGATGTTGTCTATGCCTCATTGTTTACTTATGATCATCTACAAGTATCATGCAAGCCTTTTGTGAGTCTTGGTGCCCTCTAACAAACATGTTACTTACCTCAGTTGGAGAGTTATCCATATCCCTTTGGGATTTGTGCACTATTGGGGGTCTTCCTTTAATAGGGTCTCCTTATGAGGAAGTTATTCCAAATACTCGAGAACTTACAGGTGCTTACGACAAGGATAAAATGTTCCTTCCACAAGCCTGTCAGCAATTGTTTGATGCATATCACCAACTCTGAGAGGGAAACGCTAAAAAACATAACGTCCCTGTAAGAAAATGGATCGAGTTTTGGAGAAAACAGGTTTTAAAGTATGAACAACCTCCATCGAGAAAAGAAAAGAAGTCAGCTCGTCCTAAATCAACACACAACCCTACTGGAGCCATATGTAAATTGGTCAATTGGTCGGAAGTTGAAGATGCATTATTTGTTAAACTTGGCGTTGGAAGTGACAAGAAAAACGAAGTATACTTGGCTGTTTTTTTATCATGCTGGTTATGTGTCTTTGCGCTCCCTACAAAACAAGGCGACTTTATTCGGCCTGAGACTTTCAAGATTGCAGGCCTTCTAGCGTGTGGGCAAAGAATTAACCTCGCCGTTCCAGTCTTAGCTAGCATTTACAGGGGATTAAACACAGTTTCAAATGGCTCACCACTCGATTCTTCTAGAGTTTACTTTCCAATTCATTATGTGTATGGTTGGTTGGCCTGCTACTTCAAGAATCATTTTGCTCTAACGAATAGGCCGACTATTCCTCTGATGGCCATATACTCAGGTGAGGTAACATCGAGATACTTTGGGAATGATGACGCGAGAAAACGTATTCATGGAGGAGAAAGTGCCGTATGGACTTCCACAATGCCAAGCAATCCTCAACCGTATTATTATCGTGATGATGGCAACGAGGAAGAGTCCGAGTCAAATTATTTTATGAGTATTCGCTCGAATTACCTTCCTTTGGGAAATGGATCGACCTTCATAGTGGAGCCTTATAGCCCTCATCTTTTCAGACGTCAATTCGGTTTTTATCAAGATATCCCCGATTGCTTGGACCAAGATTTTTGTGAGTGCTTTTTATACAAAGGATTGGAACTTTTATGAATTTTTGTTTTGTCTAAAAGTAGTTAAAATGCCACATTTCCCCCTATTATTCCCAAGATGAAGAAGCATGTCTCGTCCGATTATAAGTCTTGGTGGGAAAGACTGCATGGACGCTTCCTTGAAAATCACTTGCAATCTTTGGTGAATACCGCTGGGCCAGTTACTACTACGCCTTCAGAAATCACGCCTCAAGAGCATAACAGGGAGGGCAAGCCTCCTACTTTAAAATCCAAAGTGGTTGTACCATGCGACGTCAAGGGACCTCCATATAAAGAAGTTCAAAAGAAGGTCCTTGTTCAGGCCTATCAAGACAACGAGGGTTCCTTTCCATTAGGTACCATTGTTCCTACCTCCAACAAACGTCCATCCCAAAACGAGAGTGATAGTAGTCATGGAGATCAAAACTTCAAGCGGGTGAAGCCATATTCTAACAAACAAGGAGATGCTAATTTGGGTGTTGTCAAGATTACTGACAACATCGGCAGTGCTTCAAGGACTTTGACGGCTATCAAAGAGGTAACAATTAAAACCTTCATATTATTTTATAATATCCAACTAGTTTAACTGATCATATATCTTTTTCTATGCAGGAAAATGGTGTTCACATTTCAATGGCGTCCCGCCAAAGCAAGCCCCAAGGTAGTAGCGAATCTGTCGCGGAGCCAGACTCGAGGAAATCACTTCCAATATCTAAGTCAAACCTAGAGGCAACTTCCATTCCTAGTCTTGGAGCGAAATCGGGTCCTAATTTTCACCAACGATCAGCACCAACCATGTCTATATTTGATGGAAGAAAGGTTGTCTTGACTCTTTGCAAGGATTTCATTCTAAATGCCTGGGCTAAAATTCATGCCAAACTCAAGGACCTTACCGCAGACAATGCTTCTTCTTTTCAATTCGAGATCGAAGTAATTATCGAGGAGATGGACGGAAAGGGTGTGGATATTTCCCCTCTAAAAGGACTATTGACATCTTTCTTTGAGCTTTCCACATCATATGACCAGGAACGGTCAACTCTTTCTAACAAGGTTGTGGATGTTGAAAAATCAGAGTCATTTTTAAACGCCAGGGAACAACTTGATCTTGTCTTGATTGAGAAAGGGGAGAAGGCCGAGAAATTATCTGCTGCCAGTCGATCTCTCAAAGATGCCAAGGAGAAGGTGAAACAGTTAAGAGCTCTTGGAGGTGTTGCCAAGAAAGAGGTTGAAGAGATTGAATCTAGAGTCTTATCTGCTGAAGAGGAGTACCGTAGATGTTCTGATGTTTCCTTGGCAACTGCTGATGACTTGGCCGACGTGGAGATGAAGAGACAACACCTAGAGGCAACTCTTAAAGACTTGCTCAATTACAATTTGTGTTTAGATCAGTCAATATAGAGTATTTTATCTCGAATTTCTCTGTATTTGAAAATACATCCTCCTTCTTTGAGGATAATATTATTCATCATCTTTGCACCTTTTGTGATGGGAGATATATATCTCAATGTGAGGACATTAACAATATGAGCCATTTAGTTTTCTTTTAGAAAATAGACTTTAAAATCCAAGACATATCCAAAATGCGGAATCAAACACCTTCAGAATCGCCGCAGGTAATATTTTGAAACCAACTTTAGATTCCACCATGTTGAAAATTTCAGATTTTTGCAGTCTCACTAACGAATTCATATCTTGGTGTATGAACGTCAAAATCATGAACCGCTTGATTTTATGGAAAATAGACTCCGAGATCAGGGACATATCCAAAATTCGAAATCAAATAATTTGAGAATCATCCCAGATATTATTTTGAATCTAACTCTAAATTCCGACACGTTGATAGTTTCAGATTTGTGCAGCTTCACCAAAACTTTATATCTTGATGTAGGAATGTCGAAATCATGAACCACTTGATTTTGTAGAAAATAGACTTCGAGATCTAGAACATATCCAAAATTTGGAATCAAATAACTTGAGAATCGTCCCAGATATTATTTTGAATCTAACTTTAGATTTTGATACGTTGATAGTCTCAGATTTGCGTGACTTCATCAAAAAGTTTATATCTTGATGTAGGAACGTCGAAATCATAAACCGTTTGATTTTATGAAAATGAAACTTCAAAATATAAAACATCTCCAAAATGTAGGAGTTAATACTTTAAGGATAGTTTCAGCTAAAATTTCGAAGTCAACATCAGATTTTGATATACCGACAGTTTCGAATTGGCGCGACTTTGCCAAAACTTTTGTGTTTTGGTATGGAAGCCTCGAAGTCACAAGACGTTTTTCTTGCTATCAATCAAAATTCAATATACCCACTTTTTTAGCGGTGAGAGAATATGAAGTCCAACAAACCTGAAGGTTATATGAACATGAAGACATAGCGAATCCTAGACTTTGATGTAAACATTGTCATCATTTCAGTGAAGACAGTATTTTACCATAGCAGCTTGCCCTCTTTAAATCAAATGGGACCCAAAGTTTAACAGAAAAATGGTATCTCAACTCGATTTTCAAGTGGTGATTGAATGGATTACATTTCATCGTACTTTATTCGAACACGATGGGGGCACTATGTATCTTTTGAACTCATGCGACTGAACTCAGAATGAAACTCTAAGATGCCTACGTACCTCGGTGAAGAGGATCAAGTCATACCATAGTTCAGAATGAGTATTTTTTTTATGTCCTAACTTTTGCCTAGGCCGCCTCTTCCGAGGTTTTCAACCTAGCGGACTTTTTTTTTATATGTCTTAACTTTTGCCTAGGTCGCCTCTTTCGAGGTTTTCAATCTAGCAGACTCTTTTTTTTTTTTAATTTTTAGGTGGGCCGTACACAGTTTAGACTCATGCGGGCCAGAAGTGTAGGAACATGCAGTTTAGGCTCATGTGTCAAGGAGCAGGCACATCAAGTATAATAGTTCTTCAGAAACTTGCCATTGATAGGGCCGATTCTCATACCATCTGCATCAACCAGCTTGTAAGCCCCACTTGAATAAGCTTCTTGCACGACATACAACCCATCCAATTTTGAAGTGAACTTCCCTACAGATTTATGAGAAGTAATAATGTGTCTTCTTATGGCAAGGACTTGATCTCCTACTTGAAAGGATCTCGGGCGAACTCTCTTATTGAAGGCGCGAGACAATCGAGCTTGATAGCATTCAAGACTCTGTTGAGCTTCCAACCTCTTCTCATCAAGAGCCTCCAACTCTGCTAATTGAATTCGAGCGTTTTATTCGTCAGTGATCCCTTCTTGAATAGCCAGTCGTAATGAAGGTATTTGAAGCTCAAGTGGCAAGGCGACTTCAACTCCATAAACGAGTTCATAAAGGGTCACTTGTGTTGGCGTGCAGCGAGTTGTCCTATATGCCCACAGAGCTTCCTCTATACGGTCATGCCAATCCCGTTTGGATTTGGAGACAACTTTCTTTAAAAAGTTGCATAGTGTCTTGTTGAATGCCTCATCTAGACCATTGGCGGCAACGTTGTACATAGAAGAGTTACGTTTCTTGAAGCCGAAGAGTTCACAAATCTTGTTCATCAACCTATTGTCGAACGGCTTGCCATTATCTGTTATTATGTAACGAGGAATGCCAAAGCGATAGATAATGTTTACTCGGATGAAACTTGCAACATTTTCCTTCTTCACCTCCTTAAGATCAACAGCTTCAGCCCATTTTGAGAAGTAGTCAGTTGCAACCAAGATGTATAGGTGCCCACCAGAGGACTTTGGCAGTGGTCCAATAACATCTAATCCCCAAGCGTCAAACGACCAGGATGCAACAGTCGGGTGCAACACTTCAGGAGATTGATGAATAAATTCGCATGGAATTGACAAGCCTTGCATCTTCGAGCATAGTGCAAACAATATTTTACCATCGTTGGCCAATAATATCCCATCATTTTTATATGGAAGTGGAGCTTTGGTCCAGATTGGTGTGACCCACATACCCCAGAATGTGCCTCTTGCAAAGCTTGTAGTGCTTCTTCTTCCCCTAAGCATAGTAAGATTACTCCCTCGAACGACCTTCTGTATAGAGTATCTTTGTAGTAAAGGAAGCGAGGTGCACGATGACGGATTTCAGTCCTTCTCCTCGGATTTTCTGGAAGTATCCCATAGCATAAGTAGTCGATAATGGGTTGTCGCCATTCTTCTTTCTCAACTTCAGAAACATCGACAAGATGCTTGAGTTCATTTTCTTCACCTTTAGCCTCATTTGGCAACGATACTACCCATTTTTGGCAGACAGTAACTTGTGCTTGATCAGGCAGGGTTAATGATGAAGCTAGGGCAGCTAAAGCATCAACCTTCTTATTTTCTTTCCTTGGCACATGCTGAATAGTCACATCACCGAGTCACCCCATTAACTTTTTTGCGTAATCATGATATGGGCGTAGTTCATGCTTCTTGACCTCGTAACTACCCAAAAGTTGATTGACCACTAACTGAGAGTCACCGAAGACTTGCAATTGCAACTGCTTCATTTCGACAACCATTTCAAGACCAAGTATTAGTGCTTGATACTCAGAAACGTTGTTAGAGCAGAGTTGCGTCAACGTAAAAGAGTAGGGAAAAACTTCACCTTGAGAAGTGACAAATACTACGCCAGCACCAGCTCCTCCGCGATGTACAACACCATCAAAGTACATCTTCCATGGAGGCTGAACTTCAATGACCATGGCGTCCTCATCAGGTAGTTCGTCAGTTAGCTCCCAATCATCAGGTATAGGGTGATCTGCCAAGAAATTCGCTAATGCTTGTCCTTTTATAGCCTTTTGTGGGATGTACACGATTTCAAATTGTTGAAATTGGAGGTACCACCTTGCTAGTTGATCACTAAGGACAGGTTTTGACATCACGAACTTGATAGGATTTGCTCTAGATACCAAACGAACGACATGAGCTTGAAAGTAGTGCTTCAACTTTTGGATTGAGAAGACTAGCGCCAAACATAACTTTTCAATTGGCGAATAATTCAGCTCATTTGGTGTCATCATCCTGCTCAAGTAGTAAAGGGAGTTCTCTTTCCCTTCACTATTTTCTTGGGCCAACAACGCTCCAACAGACCTTTCTTGTGCTGGAATGTATAGTATCAGCGGCTTTCCAAGTATAAGGGCTGCTAAAACTGGAGGCTTCATCAAGTAGGATTTAATGCTCTCAAAGGCATTGCTACACACTTGGTCCCATTTGAAAGGGACACCTTTCTTCATAAGGCGGCTGAATGGTTGGCACCTCCCAGCTAGGTTTGAGATGAATCTCCTAAGGTATGCTAGCTTTCCTTGCAGACTTTTCAATTCATGAATATTGCGGGGCTCAGGCATTTTCAAGATTGCATCTACTTTAGCTTGATCTATTTCAATCCCTCGATGTCGGACAATGAAACCCAGGAACTTTCCGGAGGTAACTCCAAAGGCGCATTTTAATGGATTCATCCTAAGTTGGTATCTCCGGAGCAACTCAAACACCATTCTCAGGTCTTTCAAGTGGTCGCTTTTCTTTCCTGATTTCACCACCAAGTCATCAACATAGCATTCAACATTCTTGTGGAGAAGGTCATCAAAGATATTCTGCATAGCTCTTTGGTAAGTAGCACCAGCATTCTTCAAGCCAAAAGGCATTACCTTGTAGCAATAAATACCCTTGGAGGTACAGAATGCAGTAACCTCTTCATCTTTTGGCCCCATGCAAATTTGGTTATAGCCTGATGAATCGTCCATAAATGACATTGCCTCGTACCCAGTAGTAGCATTGATCATCAGTTCTGGAATGGGAAGCGGGAACTCATCTTTCGGACACGCATTGTTAAGATCCCTAAAGTCAACGCACACTCGAATCTGGCCATTTTTCTTCCTTACAGGGACAATACTTGAAACCCATGTTGGGTATTTAACTTCACGAATAAATCCAGCTTCGATGAGTTTGTTAACTTCGGTTTCAACCAAGAGAACCAAGTCCGGCCTAAAACGCCTTTGAGCTTGCTTAACAGGACGAGCGCCATTCTTGACCGCAAGGTGATAGACTGCTACTTTAGGGTCCAAGCCAGGCATTTCTTTGTAACTCCAAGCAAAGACATACCTAAACTCCTTGAGTAATTTAATATAAGTGCTTTCTTCGTCAATTTCTAGTAAAGCACTTAGGTAGGTGGGCCTTGGTTCTTCATCAGTGCCAAGGTTAACTTCTTTTAAGGCATCAACCATTGCCTTCACCCCTTCTTCAAGTTCCGGGGGAGCATCTTTTGCATCTTAATCTTCTTGAGGTTCCCCATCATTGAAGGATATGCGATAACATGGTGAAACATCGTCCAATTTCTCATCATCTGCCATTAGAGATAAAGCACCTTGATAGCTTTGTGAAGTAACATGATACGAAGAACCCACGCTTTCTTCGTCCTCATCACGTTCTTTAGTGTAGAACACAGTGTATGGCTTCACCTTCAGTATTTCATCACACGAAACCATGACTTTTATTTGTCGCTTCATTCTAGAAGGAACCAAACTTTGGAAATTTTTAGAGATCTTCTGAATTTTGGGCGAAGCGGGTGTTCTTGTATTTCGATAATTTCTCTGGAACTTATTCCCCTTCTTTAATGGACCCAATCTCTCAAAACGGAAGTTCTCACAGTTGATTTTCCAAGTCGGTCAAAGACGGAAGGCCTGCTAGAAGCGACAAATTCATCTTCTACAGTGATATAATTGCTACTCGCCCTTCTTATTGAGATGCGCACTGGTGATAGTTGCTTGTATCCCAAACCTTCACGTGGTTGCCTCGTTGAAGCTTCTGATGGGAGTTTCCCTAACTTTGACGGCTCATTGGGATTGTATCCAGCCTTTGCAAATAGCTTGTAAGCGTTAGGATCAAAACCTTCATATGTCCGCTTTGTAGGGAGTGCCACTTTCTGCAGAGGATTTTGGGCTACAAATACTGCAAGCGGCTTCGAGGACAACTTTACTGCCTCAATTCGTTTTACCGGAAGATTTAACTCCTTTAGCATGTTAGTTTGGAGATTAGACGATTCTCCTTCATCTTTCTTCCTTTTAGGGACTTATTGGAGCACATGACTTACTTTCTTGCCATAAGACGCAATATCCCCTCTATGAGATCTATTCATGTTGGATTGTACCTCCTCAGTAACAACTTTGACTTTTTTAATAGTCACCTCAGCTCTTTTAGTTGTGGGCTCGTCATTCTTGCTTTTCATGCCATCATCAACTTTTAGCTCCTTCAAAATGTGGTTCTTCAAGCAGAACTTTGCATCAGTGAAGATTGACTCTTCCTCGGTGAATGGCGCATCATCAGCAACTATCTTCTTCTCGACTTCACCCTCGTAGTATTTTAAACATTGATGGTAGGTAGATGGAACTACTTTATTCTCATGTATCCAAGGACTTCCAAGCAAGACATTGTATGAAGTCTTCGCATCGATCACATGCAACCATGCACTTGATTGCATCTCTTCAATGGTGATTGCCAGCCTGATCGCGCCTATGGCTCTTTGCCCTCCTTGGTTGAATACTTGGATCATCACATGACTTTCTAAGAGTTTGTTCATAGGAATACTAAGTTCTTTCACAGTGCGAATTGGCAAAATGTTCACTGAGGATCCTCCATCAACGAAAATTCGATTTACCCTTTCATCACGCATATAGCCAACCAGGTACAATGGGCGGTTATGAGGAGTGTCACCTAGCAGAAGATCATCATTTGTGAATGTGACTTTTTGCTCACAAGCATTAACTTCTTGAGGAGTGGACTCGATAAGCTTTNTTTTTCCTCACAAGCATTAACTTCTTGAGGAGTGGACTCGATAAGCTTTTCCGAAGATGGTGCCGACGGTAGGTCATCACTCCTTTCTTTCCCTTCGTTAGTATGGCAACAAGAGGCATCAATACCCCCATGGGAAATCTTCGTGCGGAACCAACTTGGTAAAAACTCCTCCAAGGTCATTGGATGTCGTGGCTTTTGAGGGTGGTGCACCTCCACTTTCGCTTTCTTTACATGCTTAACTGAGTTCCATATCCTAGGTCTTTTCACCATTATTTTCCTCTTTGGTTGTTCCATTGATCCTTTTCGTGGGATCCTTTTGTGGCGCCCACGATGAGTCACCAACGTCCAACCTTCATCATCCTCAGGTTGCCCGTCTTCAACCTTGTATTTCTCCAGTAATTATTCATCTTTACTTTCTTTAGAACTACATAATTCGTCTGGATTGAATGAGCCAAATATGATAGAGACTTGGTTTGCGCATGCTTTCTCATCTTCAAGCACGATCTTCTTTTCACGAGCCAAGTCCATAACTTTGTCCTTGAAAACAAAGCACTTCTCCAGAGGGTGGCTCACAAGTCGATGATATTTGCAGTAATTTGGGTCATCGGTTTTCTCAGCTTCATTTGGTCGCTTCATCTCTGGAATCTCAATGAGATTTAACTCAAGGAGTTCTTCAAAAATAGCTGGCATATCAGAATCCAAAAATGGGTACTCTTTCTCTTGCATTTCTTTTAGAGTCAACTTTCCACTTGGCTTATCTTGAAACGAAGTGGATTTCATATTCTACTTCTTGATCACCTTCATCGTGAACTTCACAAGTGATGTGTTGACATTCATAGCTTCTTTATTTTCAGATCTTGGTACAAACTTGCTCCATTTTCTGACTTCTTTCTTGTCGTTCCCTTTGCGAGGTTCATAGATGGGCAGCCTTTCATTTCCACATGTTGCTTTGGATTGCCTTTACCATCAAACTATTGAAACTTTGGAGGTTGATAGCCAGCAAGCATTTTCAACATATCGATCCTTGCAGTGTACGTCTTTGCGTATGTAAGGGTAGACTTGGTAGCAAATTCGTACTTGCTTTGAATAGTTCCTTCGATGAACTCCTTTAGTTGATCAATTGGAATCATCCCTTCCAAAGTGTGGAATTTCCTTAGTGGATGCAACTTGTCATGGGGGAGGATCAATCTCTTGAACTTCTGGGAGTTTTCCAGGTGCATGGGTGGATTCTTTTTCCATCAAGATTCCCACCCTATCTGTTAGCTTGTAGATTCTAGCATCTTGATTTTGCATGCACTTGGTCAAGCCAGCGATTACTTCTGTTAAGTTTGCCAACTGCTCCTCCACAGATGAAGTGTTTGTCACCATGGCTTGCATGATTGTCGTGGACGATGGATTGTAGCATGGATTTTCACGCAGATTGATCCTTGATTTGTTCACACTATGTGGTGTAAGTAGGGAAGATCCATCACTTGAAGCGTCATCGTCTTCCTTCATAGCGGAGTGAATGGATCCGGAGAGGTCAAGTAGAGCAAGAGTTTTCTTGATCTTTTCAGCAACATCGCTTCCTCCTTCGGTTGCATTTGTGGAAGATCTTGATCCTTTTGAGGATGAAGATCCGAAAACAGGGGTAGATGCGGACGTCACTTGGGGCGCTTGTTGTCCTAACGAGCTTGCTTTGCTCCTCGTAACTGGTCCAAAGCTTCCAAAGGTAACTTCGAGTATGTTTTCCACATTAGCATAGAACCTGGAATTGGCAGCCTTGGAGGAAGTTGAACTGGAGTTGATTTTCTTGGAAGCCATTTCGTTGTTCTTGAACTTTGGTGATTAAAAAGTTGAGATGAGAGGTAGAGATTGTCCAACTGGGCGTGCCAGAATTTGTAGTCAATAAATTTGGGTCGAGAAAATATAATCAAGAAAATATCGCAACAACCGTAGTATTTTATTTCAAATATTTGAGAGTTACAATCTCTATGAATCCTCTGATTCTACTTTTCAACGGTAAATAAAAAGAGCTTTTGAGCTTAATCTTTGAATTTTATTTGATTTTAATCCAAGTGCTTGAAGCTTGTTCTTGAATCTTCGTCTTGATCTTTTAATCCTTAGAACACTTGAATGCTTGTAGCTTTTAGAGAAATCCGCAGCGTTTGATCCACGAGCTCCCTCTTGCTTCTTGTTATAACTTCTGGTGTCTTTCTGAGTTATGAAGACCCCTATTTATAGTTGTGGAAGAGAGGAGTTGTGATAAGAACAAACTCTTTCCGACCAATCAAATTGAAGTGTGACATGTCCATATTTGATTGGCCAGAACATGTCACTTGCACACGTGGCGCGATTTCATTGGCCTTTTAATGTGACTTGTCATGCTGTGTCATTTTGACACGTGGCAAGATCCTATTGGCTCTTCCGCTTGACTTGGCGCGCCACGTCATTTGACACGTGGCACCAAACTGGGCCTCTAGGAAGATGATATCTTGGGCTTAATGAAGTGGGCTCATCACTTTAGCCCAACTAAATGGGCTAGCCCAATGGATTAAGACTTATTTATATAATCCATTTATATTGGACATATATAATTAATTCATTTATATATTAGCCCATAATATTTATTTGGACCAATATATCGTAAATTTAAAATATAATCCAAATTAATTTAGTGAATTTAAATTCAATAAATTTTGTACGCCTACACACGTGATTAGAATCATTAGAATTAATTGAATAGGTTAGGGCTAGGAAATTCATTTCTCTAGAATTGGAGAAAATACTAGTATCATCAAAAATCTTAAAAGAAAAAAGAAAGAAGAAGAAAAAAGAAACACGTACTAACTAGTTGTAAATGAGAACGTAATTCAAAGTGCATGTCATAATCAAAGTTGGAGAGTAATATGGTGGAGGACATTGGTCCACATGTTGGTACTGTTCCTTTTCTTAGGTTGTCATTACAAATTGTCACTTTGCTTGTAAAGTAAAACTAAATCAAACTCGTAATCAATCATCAGCTTTCTACTATCGATATGGACTGCTTTTGAAGATCCAGCTGAGAATTAAAAAAAGGATCGCATGATGCCCTACTGTTCAATTCATACTAATAAGTATAATGGATTTCGAACCTAGTAAATGAGATGGTCTATGGTAAAATTTCTCGACTGACACTCATAGAATTCAAATTTTGGATCTTTCTTTGTACAATTCAATTATTTTAATTTTATATAATATTATTTATAAGTTTTAAGTATTTAAAATATTTTTTCCTTAACAATAATCTTTAAACTTTTAATTATGAAAAATGTTAATTAATAGGACTTCCATATGTAGTTTTCGAATTATAAAACTGAAAGATGTAGTTTGTTATTTGAGGGAAAGTCGTGGACTAAAGCTCATTTATGGACTTTTTAAGTTCTTGTCCATTTTATGTATTTGTTTAAGAATACACACTATTAAGTGTATGTGCAAGTATTTGTTTATATATATTAAATACTTGGACTTGGACTTGGGCCGGGCCGGTTATTAAATTAATAATTTTATTTTTTATTTCTATAACAGAAAATCTGTTTTATTTGAATTTTAAATTCAAATAAACAGACACATATGTTAATGAAATAAAGTGTCTTTTCGGAAAAGACCTGAGTTTGCTCTATAAATAAACACGAATTTCCCTACAAACATATTCAGAAAATCTGCAAGTATCTTTGTGGCTTGTTGTATTCTGAAGAAGATTGTCTGTATTTTTCCCAAATTGGTATACGGACAATAACTTCTTTAAGGAAAGTCGTTCTCACGCCTCAAACCTTCTCAAAGTCGTTTTTTTTATTATTGTTTTTATCTAACACTTTATCTTGCAAAATACAGAGATCAAATTGCATTTACATTTAAGTTGAATCTTTGAACCTTGTATTTGAATTTTGTTATTCAACCTTATAGGTCGCGGGCAGGGGCAGACCCACGTGTTATTAAGCGGGTTTAGTTAAACTCACTTCATCGAAAAATAGCATCATGTTCATCTGTAATTTATGTTTAAAATAGTGAAAATACGTATATACTAATATATTTGAACCCATTTGAAAAGAATGTTACGTTTCACAAACATGGTTATGGGTTCAAGGCCACACTTGAGGTCATGTGTTCTAGTCCCCTTTTCCCTTTTATTATTTTTTATAATTTTTTCTTTTCTATTTTTATTGCTACAGAGAATATGCAATGAGTAACATTATTTACCTTGTAAAATTATTATTCCAATGTCTTCTATTCTTCTTTCTCAATTTTACTTCATAATTTTAACTTAATTCAATAGAAATCAACTTTATTGTACTTCAAAAAATTAAACCTTCCTACAAAGTGATCTTTAATTCTCTATTTTATAAATTTTGCTATATCATGAGAGTATATTTAATGAAATTATTTATAATTTGTTTGCTTATGTTAAAATTTTTTATTTGTTTTATAATTTCTGGTATAGTATATTAGCCATCTTTCTTTAATTATTGGTATTAATTCAGTTTAGATTGTAACTCTTTTTTATTATCCTCTATTTGTAGATAATACCTTCTTAGTTATAAACACAAAAGGATTTAATAATCTGTCTAATTTCTTGCAGTTTATAAAAAACTTTATTGGTTAAATAATTTTCTTGTTTAATTTTAACAAAATTTTGAAAAATTAAAATTTGTTAAATTAAATAGATAAGAGTGTTTGGTTTAAAAAAAAAGATAATTATTCAAATAATTAGGAGGAAATATTTTATGTACTATTAAAATACCAAAATTTATAAAATATAGTGCACTCACTTTTAAATGACTTAATTTTAACATCACTCTATAAACAAAGTAGGCCAAAAAAGAAAAAAATTAGCAAAAATTCGACCAAATTTTGTTCGCCATGTTCGATACCGCTTATACTATTGATTTGCGTCATTTTAAATTGAATCTGCTTGTGTAAAATTTTGGGTCCGCCACTGGTCGCGGGACTGATAAAACCAATTTCTGATTGTTCTTCTTCATCTGCTGTGCTTTATTATTACAACTTTTCATTTGTACTGATAACTTCTGCAAAAGCTAAAAATAACATGGTTAAAAAATATATTTCTGATTTTTGAGAATCAAAATAAAAGTTTTTTCCAGAAAAGGTAAATAGTCGAAAGACAGATTCTAGAAAAAACTAATAATTTTCAGAAAAACTTTTTGAACATTAATCATGCAAACAACTTTTCTCCAAAATTATTTTCCCTTTTTTTTTTCTTCCAAAAAGTAAGTCAAAACTAAATACAAAACACGCCAACTTTCCAAAACAAGCTATAACATGGTTTAAAAATCTTGAACTTAATCCTCTAAAGATTTTTACGTTCGAAAATCTCAACAAATAAATTTTTTTTTTTAAAAAAAAAAAGAAGAAACATAAAGGGAAAGGGAAAGGGAAAGGGAAAAACGCCTGCCAAAATTGACTTGAGATACAGAAAGATCAAACAAATACTCATGACAAAGAAGACTAAATAGCTAGTCATTCCCTTCTGATTTCATGCTAGTGAAAAGCTAAGCTTCAAAATCTACTTGGGATGATTTTGGTTCCCAATTTACAAATATAATTGAGTGCATGAGAAATAAAAAGGCAAGATTATGATCAAAATAGGGTGGCCTACCAGATCTAAGTGCAGAAATGAAAACAGCCGCACCAACCCTTTACTTTTATTTTTGTTTAATATCATTTGCACCCTTACATAATGCTTATCTCATATGGGGATGAGAGACCACATTATGATATAAGAGCAATAAGCAATTGAATAAGATATAGAGATCAATAGAAAAAATCATTCTTCTTTGTCTCTTTGCACTCATGATCCCTCTTATTTTAGTGTACACTCATCAATTTTTTACAAATTGTGGATTTGAGCGATATATATTGACCGACTAACAGTACAACATTATTCAATTAATGCAAATTAACACATAAGTTGACTCGTTATAATAGGCTAAATTAATTACCATATTGGCTAGACAATATGAGACCTCTCATTTTTCTCGCTTCTCCCTTTTAACTTGTTCATTCTCAAATGACAACTTCACTGATCCATTCATATGCAATTGGGCTTGATGTACCTTAGTAGGTTTGAAATCCTATATTGTGCGGAATTCATGCCTATCATCGGTAAACTAGGGTAGTTGAGAACTCGTTGACTACGAACAATGTCATATGTAATCGGCTATCATGTATCTTAATAATGGCTTTCAAGTCCTATGATATAATAATAAACGATAAAAATAAAATAATAAGATTACCCTAATGAAAATGCACGTAAAAAAAATTACCGACGATAAATAAGGTAAAATTCTCCGGTAAAAATATTTTTTGTGTAAGTTTTATGTTGTAAAATCCTACTCGGTACTCTCCCTCAATAATCTGTAGATATGATATTATGTTGCTTATCAAAATTTATGAACTGAGAATTATTACCCCTTTTATACTCTTTTTTTATTTATTTTTTATATCCTCTGTTCATCTCTTCTTTCTAGCTTTTTAAAGAAGTAAAATCTTTTCTTAACACTTTTTTCTTTAACCTCACCCTGGTCACAGTTAAATATATATACCCATTTGATCACCCTTGTGATAATTTGTTGAGTTTAGCTTTAACCGGTATCTCCTAGGAATTTATAGGTTAATCCATCAAAATTGTTAAGAGGCTGGAAAGAGAACCATATACTAAGAGTGATTTTTAGAATATTCACAAGCTAGCATAAATACATATATAAACATAAAGTTGTAAAAACAAGGGTAATATCCAAAAATATAATTTAGATAAAAACAGTAACTTACATGTTTACAGGAGAAGGATTTCCCTTTCGGGAAACCCGAAAGACTTTACTGAACTTGAGAATTAAAAACTTGCACTCTGAAGCATATGATTTTATTTATTTTACAACCTTGATATAAGAACTACTAAGGAATACATAACTTAGATAGGTGGTATAATACATGGTTTTTGGATGTTTGGTGATGAAAGGAAGAAGGGGGTATTGGAGCTTTTTTGAGAGCGATGTTGCTGATATTGTTCTTGTTGTTGTCTTCCTTCTTCAATCTTGCCCTTTTTATAGCCAAGTCTTTGAAGCGGATTCTTTAGCAGATTTAAAACATCTTCAGATTTCTTTCTTTTCTAGCCTTGTCGGGTACTTCACTGGGTCCCATCGTCACATGGCTTGAGCAGAGATTCCTTTTTATTTTTCAAATATGTAATTATTTCTTCCACTTCAAAGACTCCAATGTCTTCTCAACATTACTTTATGTCATTCTTAGTTGCATTATTGCTACGTTTTTCTTTTTCCTCTTTTGTCTTGTTCTTCCCAATATTGCTGACTATTGTGGTTCTTCAGTATTTGTGGTTAATTCTCCTGTTTACTTATAGGTATCAAGAATTCTTTTTTCTATGTATCAATATTGTGTAGGGATATTGAGTCAAAACTCATTCCCGAATCATCATCTGGGTCTTGAGCATCTTGATAGTTTAGATTTTCATCTTCGTAATTGTGTTCGTCTTCTGATTTTTCTGGACTAGGATTTTCAACCATATATTTATCCTGCTTTTTTTTTTCTTGGAAGTATTTTTCTAGCTTCTCTTTAACTATTTCTTCAATTTTCTCATTTTTTTTCTTTTTTGAACTCGTGCCTTTCTTTTTTAATGCTTCTCCTTGTATTAATGTTCTGGGTAGTCTTCGTCTTAATGAGCTTGATGATCCTTCATCTTCACTTTTTGGCAAAGTTACAGCCATAAACGGATTTGATAAGTCTTTACCGGCTACCGTTTGAATCGGACTAGCTGTATCTCTATCCGATACAGTGGATCTTGTTACATTCATTGGGGAATGTACACCCTTCTTATCCATTTTTTCTTGAGATGGAGAACTCATTTCCTGGTCCTGCTGTGGAATGACCTGTGTCTGGGATTGTAGCAATTCAAATCTTCCCGCTTGTATTTTATGTTCTAATGTCTTCACTTGCTCCATTAACCTTGTTTTTTCTTGTGTCAAGACTTCATTCTTCTTATTCAGTCTCTTGAAGGCTTCAGTCATTGAAGAGCAGTGATCACAAAAAATTATTTTATCTGTGTCTTTTTGGATATTATATTGTGGGGTTTTTCCTGAGTGCTGGAAAAATATAATAATTTGGTCCTAATACACCTCGTGCATAGTCTAATGCTCCAATAAAGTCATGAAAGTAAAGTGGTTTTTCCAAAACTTTAATAGAATCTAGTACTTCTAACCATGTCTGAAAAACATCATTTGTCTTTCCATGTATAACTACATAATACTTAAATCTTTTTTTTTTTATTTTTGTCTGTAAAATATTGGCATAAAGCATTTATGACTGCTATAAAATATTTAGAGTCTTTTTTATTATATGCTATCCATAAATTATCGATCAAACACCTCTGTGGTCTATCTATGACACATTCTGGTAAAATTCTAAATGACAAGTTCGATGGAGGAAAAAATATTAAGTTATGTTTTCCGAAATTCATTCTTTCCATACTATTCTGTTCTATTAGAGATTTTGGCTTAAATTGAAGATTACCTAACATTGTCTGGAAATATCTGTCTGAGGGTGAGGCCTGAACGCCCTTTCCCTTGTCTTCATTCTTGAGAGTTGTTGGTCTCATGCTTTAAAGGAATAACATATTCATTAGTTGATCGTAATTTTTAACCTACTTAACTGATCTGCTAAGTTATTATCTTTTCCTTTGATATGCTCAAATATGAGGTTATAAATTGATATAGTATCAATGAAATTTAACCATCTTCTTCTACTGCTATTGTCACGACCCAAATTCCAACTCAGGTCGTGATGGCGCCCAACACCGGAGTCGGGCAAGCCAACATTAGTATACTAGCGAGATTACTTTACTTATTTAAATATTTACGTACTTGTAAAATTTTAAATTTAGAAATCATTTAAAGAAAACGGTCAAGTGAATGCAACTTGATTAAATGAACTCAAAATATTGTTGCCATCATATGTAGTATAGCAAAAATATTAGAAGACCAACTACGTGTGCCAAGACCTAGTCTCACAAGTCCATAGGCGACTAGTGGAATATACAAAGTATACAAAATAAATATACAACCGTCTGAAAGGGGTAGACAGAAATATCAAAAGAAATAGCAGAAACTCCACAGTGCTACTGAGGAACGCCAGAGAGAGGAGCTCACCGTGTAGTCTAATCCAGAAAGTACTCTCACGATCGCGCTCCGGTATGATAACCAGATGCACCAGCCTCAGAACCTGTACAATTAAGTACAGACTAGCATGAGTACATATAAATAAATATGTATCCAGTGAGTATCCCGTCTAAACTCGAAGAAGTAGTAAGGATAGGTAGACGTATTACTCACTAGGGTCATTAGAAATAATATAATTAGACAGATTTAATCAGGGTTAGCAATTATGGAAAATCAAGCAGACATGGAATATCAAGTATATGAACTACCACCTACCGCAAGTGCCAAATAACAACTATAATAAAAGTCCAAAGTCCCCTTTCACATAGACTAATTCATTTGATAATAATAATAAGACTCTAAGTCAAATACATAGCATATAGTATGCGGAAGCGTACGGCCGAAGCGACACAAAAATTAAATGTGCACTGCCGAAGAGTCGAACGGCTCGAACCATAGATGCATCTATTACCCTGCTCGCGAATCGATCATGCGACGCGGTTGAAATAATATAAGGCTACCCCCTCATGAATCATACATGCAACACGGGTTCTCGTATACATACACAGAATCATCAGGAAATTCAGGAAATATAGAGTTCACACTTAGAAAAACAAGAATCATGGCAACAACAAGATTTAATGTAACCTTCCATTTTCTCATGCTAGTTCAAGGATAATAATCGACTAGGAATATATGCAGGGATACAAGTAAGGCATATGATCATGCTTGTGAGTCCTAAAGACTACCCGGCATGACATAGTAGTAGCTACGCACAGACTCTCATCACCTCGTCTGTGCGTAGTCCCCGCAAATAAGTACAATTCAATCATTTATAATTACCTATGGGTACAATTCCCTCTTACAAGGTTAGAAAGGAGACTCACCTCGTGCGGAACCTACTTCTAGAACCAAGAACACGCCCGAAACTCCAACCTCTACCCGAAGACTCGAAACTAGTCAAATATTATGTAAATACGTTAATATACACTCAAAAGTATGAAATTCTCTTACTAGCTTAGCTAATTCATCATTCTTGAAGAAATCCCAAAATACACCCCTGGGCCCACATGTTCGGATTCTGGAACGCCAGAGAGCAGATCACCGTGTAGTCTAATCCAGAAAGTACTCTCACGATCGCGCTCCAGTATGATAACCAGATGCACCAGCCTCAGAACCTGTAATATTAAGTACAGAAGCATAGCATGAGTACATATAAACAAATACGTACACAGTGAGTATCCCGTCTAAACTCGAAGAAGTAGTAAGGAGAGGTAGACGTATTACTCACTAGGGTCATTAGCAATAATATAAGTAGACAGATTTAATCAGGGTTAGCAATTATGGAAAATCAAGTAGACATGGAATATCAAGTATATGAACTACCACCTACCGCAAATGCCAAATAATAACTATAATAAAAGTCCAAAGTCCCTTTTCACATTGAACAATTCATTTGATAATAATAATAAGACTCTCAGTCAAATACATAGATATAGCATGCCGAGGCGTACGACGGAAGCCACGCAAAAATTAAATGTGCATTGTCGAAGGGTCGAACGGCTCGAACCATAGATGCATCTATTACCTCGCTTGTGAATCGATCATGCGACGCGGTTGACATAATATAAAGCTACCCTGCTCACGAATCATACATGCGACATGGGTGCTCGTATACATTCACAGAATCATCAGGAAATTCAGGAAATATAGAGTTCACACTTGGAAAAACAAGAATCATGGTAACATCAAGATTTAATGTAACCTTCAATTTTCTCATGCTAGTTCAAGGATAATAATCGACTAGGAATACATGAAGGGATACAAGTAAGGCATATAAGCATGCTTGTGAGTCCTAAAGACTACCTGGCATGACATAGTAGTAGCTACGCACGGACTCTCGTCACCTCGTGCGTGCGTAGCCCCCGCAAATAAGGACAATTCAATTATTTATAATTACCTAGGGGACAATTCCCTCTTACAAGGTTATAAAGGAGACTTATCTCGCGCAGAACCTACTTCTCGGACCAAGAACGCGCCCGAAACTCAAACCTCTACACTCGAGGACTCGAAACTAGTCAAATATTATGTAAATACGTTAATATACACTCAAAAGTATGAAATTCTCTTACTAGCTTAGCTAATTCATCATTCTTGAAGAAATCCCAAAATACACCCCCGGGCCCACATGCTCGGATTCCGGAAATTTTTGAAGAAAACACTCACTCATAGCCTAAGGATCAATAATATATAGTTTTTATAGGATTTCACGGTGAAAAAATGGTGAATTTCTCTAAAGTTCATCAACCCTAGGTTTCCACTCTAACCCCTTTGATTTACACTAATTGGGTGTTAATCTACCTAAGATTGATGTAATAAACCAACATTTAAAGGGAAATTACTTACCTCTTAGTAGCTAGGCCGAATACCCTTTTGAAAGTTCTCAAAATCGCCTATGGTGTGGAAGAAATGGTGAAAAATGGTTAAGTCCCGAATTAAATGGGCTCACTACCTTCAGTGACCTCGCACCTGCGGCTCGAGGACCGCACATGCGAGCCAAGGCTCGCAACTGCAGAATTTGGCAAAGGGACTGGGGATCGCACCTGCGGATGGGTTTCCGCACCAGCAGACCCGCTCCTGCGGAGAAAGGTCCGCACCTGCGATCTGGGCCTTCTCCCTTATGGGTCTCACCTGCGAGGCCTTGACCGCAGGGGCG
This sequence comes from Nicotiana knightiana, assembly GCA_005239525.1. Classification (NCBI taxonomy): domain Eukaryota; kingdom Viridiplantae; phylum Streptophyta; class Magnoliopsida; order Solanales; family Solanaceae; genus Nicotiana; species Nicotiana knightiana. Next base: position 11,447 of record ML400500.1, on the reverse strand, counting down.
GTCTCGCACCTGCGATCTGGGAAACCGCACCTGCGGTCACACCATACCTAGTGCACCAGCAGCTGAAGCTGCTGGTTTTTGGCCCCGTTTGGTGTCCGGGAGGCACCTGGACCCACCCGAGCCCCCGTGCAATTATACCAACAAGTCCTAAATCATATTACAAACTCGCTCGAGCCTTCGGAACACCCAAAACCACGGTAAAACCCAAAATCACTCCTCAAAACCCCTAGAATCAATCTTAAGAATTTCAAGTACTTGAATTCGACTTCAATGCACCGAACCGACCTATACTACTCGGAATGACACCAAATTTTGCAAGCAAGTCATAAATGACATAACAGAACTATTGCCGATCACGGAATTCTGTTCGGACCTCGATAACACAAAAACACGTTCCAAACCAAATTATGAACTTAAGGAAACTTTATTTTCGCTATTTGGCGTCGAAACGCTCCCAGGTCATCCAAAACCCATTCCGGACATACGCACAAGTCCGAAATCACCATAGGAAACTACTGGAATCGGTGAAATTCGATTTCGAGGTCATTTACTCAGAATGTTGACCGAAGTCAAACTTGGCCTTAAAAGCCAATCTTAAGGAACCAAGTGTTCCTATATTACTCTATACACTTCCGAATCCCGAACCGCCCATCCCCGCAAGTCATGAATCACTGAAAGCCGCTACGGGAAGTTTTATTTTGGGGAATGGGGACCGAATACGCAAAATGACCGGTCGGGTCGTTATATTCTCCACCTCTTAAACAAACGTTCATCCTCGAACGGGTCTAGAATCATACCTGAAGTGCTGAATAAGTGTGGATATCTGCTCCACATGTCCTCCTCGGACTCCCAAGTCGCCTCCTCAACTGGTTGGGCCCTCCACTGGACCTTCACCATAGAAACTCTCTTGGATCTCAACTGGCGGTCCTGTCTATCGATAATGGCAACTGGCTCCTCCTCGTAGCCCAAACTCTCATCCAACTGAATAGTGCTGAAATCAATCACGTGAGAGAAGTCGGCGTGATATCTCTGGAGCATGGATACATGAAAGACCGGATGGACTCCTGATAAGCTGGGAGGTAGAGCAAGCTCATAGGAAACCTCTCCAACACGCCTCAATATCTCGAAAGGACCTATAAACCTCGGGCTCAGCTTGCCCTTCTTCCCAAATCTCATAATGCCCTTCACCGACGAAACCTTCAGCAGAACCTTATCTCCTCCATAAATGACACATCACGTGCCCTCTGATCCGCGTAACTCTTCTGTCTGGAATGTGCTGTGAGCCTCTCCTGAATCAACTTCACCTTCTCCAAGGCATCTCTCACCAGGTCCGTGCCATATAACTTAGCCTCGCCAGGCTCAAACCACCCGATAGGAGAACGACATCGCCGACCATATAAAGCCTCAAATGGATCCATCTCAATGCTGGACTGATAACTATTATTGTAAGAAAACTCGGCCAAAGGCAAGAACTGGTCCCACCGACCCCCAAAATCAATCACACATGCTCTGAGCATGTCCTCCAATATCTGAACTGTACGCTCCGACTGACCATCAGTCTGTGGATGAAATGTTGTGCTGAGGTCTATCTGAGTACCCATCTCTCTGTTCAATGCTCTCCAGAAGTGCAAGGTGAACGGAGGACCTCGATATGATATAATGGATATCGGCAAACCATGCAACCGGACTATCTCTCGAATGTATCTGGGCTAGCCTCTCAGAAGTATAAGTAGTACTCACAGGAAAAAAATACGCCGATTTGGTCAATCTATCCACAATGACCCAAACCGCGTCAACCTTCTGCAAGGTCCGAGGCAACCCAACCACGAAGTCCATAGTGATGCACTCCCACTTTCACTCAGGAATGGGCATCTGCTGAAGTAGGCCTCCTAGCCTCTGGTGCACATACTTAACCTGCTAGCAATTAAGACACCTAGACACATACTCCACAATGTCTTTCTTCATCCGCCTCCACCAGAAATGTTGCTTCAGATCACGATACATCTTCGTAGCACCAGGATGAACAAAATACCGTGAACTGTGTGCCTCCTCTAGAATCCTCTGCCTCAAGCTATCAACATTAGGAACACATAACCGGCCCTGAAGTCTCAGAACACCATCCTCGCCAATAGTAACCTCCTTGGAACCGCCCTGAACCACTGTCTCCCATAGCTTTGCCAAGCGTGGGTCATCATACTGCCGAGCCTTAATCTCCCCCAATAACGAAGACTGAGCAACTAGTAATGCCTCCAAATCTTACGAGCATGGACAATCGCTTCCAACTCCAAATCGTGCACTGTATAATTCTTCTCATGAACTTTCAGGTGGTGCGAAGCATAATCAATAACTCTCCCTCCCTGCATCAATACACACCCCAAGACAACACGTGAAGCATCGCAATACACTGTATACATCCCAGAACTAGAAGGAAATACCAGAACTGGTGCTGAGGTCAATGCTGTCTTGAGCTTCTGGAAGCTCACCTCACACTCGTCGGACCACCGAAATGGAGCATTCTTCTGAGTCAATCTGGTCAATGGGGCTGCAATGGATGAAAATCCCTCCACAAATCGCCGATTGTAGCCTGCTAGACCCAAGAAACTCCTGATCTCTGTAGCTGTAGTAGGACGTGGCCAATCCTGAACTGCCTCGATCTTCTTAGGATCAACCTTGATACCCTCTCCATATACTACATGTACCAAGAATGCCACGGAATCCAACCAAAACTCGCACTTGGAGAACTTAGCATATAGCTTCTGTTCTCGCAAAGTCTGGAGCACAACTCTCAAATGCTGCTCGTGCTCTCCCAGGCTACGTGAGTAAATCGAGATGTCATCAATGAAGACGATGACAAAAGAATCAATATACGTCCTGAACACTCGATTCATCAAGTCCATAAATGCTGTTGGGGCGTTAGTCAAGCCAAAGGACATAACTAGGAACTCATAGTGGCCATATCTCGTACGAAAAACAGTCTTCGGGACATCTGAGGCCCGAATCTTCAACTGATGAAAGCCCGATCTCAAGTCTATCTTAGAAAACACCCTGACACCCTGCAACTGGTCAAACAAATCATCAATGTGCGGCGATGGATACTTGTTCTTGATGGTGACCTTGTTCAGCTGACGGTAATCAATACACATTTGCATGGACCCATCCTTCTTCTTCACAAATAGAACTGGAGCACCCCACGGTGATACACTCGGTCTGATAAACCCCTTAGCCAACAACTCCTCTAGCTTCTCCTTCAACTCCTTAGGAGCCATACGGTACGGGGGAATGGAAATAGGCTGAGTATCTGGAGCTAAATCAATGCAGAAATCAATATCACGATCCGGAGGCATTCCTGGAAGGTCTGAAGGGAATACATCAGCAAACTCCCGAACAATGGGCACTGAATCAATCGTCGGAGACTCGGCAGTGGTGTCCTGCACATAAGCAAGATACGCCAAACAACCCTTCTCGACCATATGTCGAGCCTTCAGGAAGGAAATAACTCTACTGGCTGCACTAACCGAGGAATCTCTCCACTCTAGCCTAGGCAACTCAGGCATGGCCAAAGTAACCATCTTGGAATGGCAATACAAGATGGCATGATGAGGAGATAGCCAATCCATGCCCAGGATAATCTCAAAATCAATCATATCGAGCAATAGGAGGTCCGCTCTAGTCTCGAACCCACAGAATGTGATCACGCAAGACTGATAATCCGGTCTACCACTACAGAATCACCAACGGGAGTGGATACATATATAGGAGAACCCAAGGACTCAAGCAGAGCATCCAGAAAACAAGCAAACAAGGCTGACACATATGAATAAGTAGATCCTGGGTCAAATAGCCCTAATGCCTCTCTACCACATAATGAAATATTACCTGTGATCACGGCATCTAAGGCCACTGCATCTTCTCGGGCCAGAATGGCGTAGAATTTGGCTGGAGTACCTGAAGACCGACCTCCGCTGGATTGACTAGGAGCTAGCTGAGCTCCCCCTGCCTGACCTCCACCTCTGGGATGACCTCTACCAGCCTGTCCTCCACCTCTAGGTGGACGGGGTGCCAGTGCTGAGAATTCGAGCTGATAACTCTGCTGAATAGCCTTGCCCCGGAACCTGGGACAAGTCCTCCTCATATGGCTTGGATCCCCACACTCATAACACCTCACTGGAGGCATGGCCTGTTGCCCTGAAGAAGACCCCTGAATAGCTGGGGGACGATGAGAACTCTCTGGCATGGCACTGAAGTAAGGACTAGGAGACCCCTGATGACCTGAATACCCGCCGGAGGGACCCTGAATAGCTGGTGGGAGGTAAGACCTCTTCATGGTGCTGAAATAAGGTCTCACTGGAGCACCACGAGAAGGTGGTGGAGGAGCTGAATATGGAGGCCTGCTGGACTGGCCTCTACCGAACTGACCTCTACTCCTGGCTGGGGCACCTCTGAAATCTCCAAAAAATCTAGCTCTCTTGTCCTGCAGACCCTGCTCTCTGCCCCTCGACCGGTAACCGTCAATCCGGCGAGCTATCTCGACCACAAAATGATAAGGAGTAACCATCTCCACCTCTCGGGCCATGTTGGCCCTAATACCTGAGTGTGGCCCAGCTACAAACGTCCGCACTCTCTCAGCATCAGTAGGAAGAATCATAAGGGCATGGCGGGAACTTTGAAAACCTGGCCTCGTAGTCTGTCACTGACATCTGCCCCTGCTCTAGCTGCTCAAACTGGTACCGCAGCTCTTCCCTCTCGGAGGGTGGAATATACCTGTCCAGAAACAGCTGAGTGAACTGCTCCCATGTGATAGTAGGGGAACCTGCTGGCCTACCAAGGATCAATGACTGCCACCATCTGCGGGCTCTGCCCTCTAGCTGGAAAGTAGTGAAGTCGACTCCATGGGACTCCAAAATCCTCATGTTGTGCAGTCTATCCCTGCACCTATCAATAATCCTGAGCATCCTCGCCTTTCTCACCTCAGAAGACAGGAGGGTGCAATCGAGTCCATCTATCAAGTAGCTTCTGCAGATCGCCGTCCGCAGCCGGTCTGAGCTCTGGTGCTTCTACTGCTGGTTGTGCTCCACCCACGGGCAGAGTACCTGGAGTCTGATATACTGCCGATGCATGGCCTGCGACCTGGGCGGTAGGGGTCTGAACTCCCCCTCCCGCCTGAGATGTGGCAGGATCCGCTGGGAATAAACCAGTCTGGGTCATAATGTCCATGAACCGCATCATACGGCCCATGATCTCCTGAAAGGCTGGTGTAGTCATGAAATCTGTTGGGGCAGGATCTGCTGGAGGCACCTCGTCCTGCTCCTCAATGATAGGATCCTCTAGGGGTGCTAATGGAGCAACTCTAGGACGCCCTCGTCCCCTACCTCGGGCCGGTGCCCTTCCCAGGCCTCTGGCACGATCTCGAATGGCGGGGGTAGCAACATCTCCCGGGTCTGGAATATCAGTTGCACGAGTCCTCACCATCTGTGAGAGAATAGAAGAATGAGATTTAGTAAGACCATCGACTGCACGATAAAATAAGAATAAAGAGAGGTTTCTTAACACCCTATAGCATCCCGAAGATAAATACAGACGTCTCCGTATCGATCCGCAAGACTCTACTAGGTTTGCCCGTGACTTGTGAGACCTATGTGAACCTAGAGCTCTGATACCATGTTGTCACGACCGAAATTCCAACTCAGGTCGTGATGGCAACCAACACCGGAGTCGGGCAAGCCAACATCAGTTTACTAGCGAGATTGCTATACTTATTTAAATATTTAAGTACTTGTCAAATTTTACATTTAGAAATCATCTAAAGAAAATGGACAAGTGAATGCAACTTGATTAAATGAACTCAAAATATCGTTTCCATCATATGTAGTATAGAAAAAATATTAGAAAACCAACTACGTGTGCCAAGACCTAGTGACACAAGTCCACAGGCGACTAGTGGAATATACAAAGTAGACAAAATAAATATACAACCGTCTGAAAGGGGTAGACAGAAATATCAAAAGAAATAGCAGAAACTCCACAGTGCTACTGAGGAACGCCAGAGAGAGGAGCTCACCGTGTAGTCTAATCCAGAAAGTACTCTCACGATCGCGCTCCGGTATGAACCAGATGCACCAGCCTCAGAACCTGTACAATTAAGTACAGACTAGCATGAGTACATATAAACAAATATGTATCCAGTGAGTATCCCGTCTAAACTCGAAGAAGTAGTAAGGATAGGTAGACGTATTACTCACTAGGGTCATTAGAAATAATATAATTAGACAGATTTAATCAGGGTTAGCAATTATGGAAAATCAAGCAGACATGGAATATCAAGTATATGAACTACCACCTACCGCAAGTGCCAAATAACAACTATAATAAAAGTCCAAAGTCCCCTTTCACATAGACTAATTCATTTGATAATAATAATAAGACTCTAAGTCAAATACATAGCATATAGTATGCGGAAGCGTACGGCCGAAGCGACACAAAAATTAAATGTGCACTGCCGAAGAGTCGAACGGCTCGAACCATAGATGCATCTATTACCCTGCTCGCGAATCGATCATGCGACGCGGTTGAAATAATATAAGGCTACCCCCTCATGAATCATACATGCAACACGGGTTCTCGTATACATACACAGAATCATCAGGAAATTCAGGAAATATAGAGTTCACACTTAGAAAAACAAGAATCATGGCAACAACAAGATTTAATGTAACCTTCCATTTTCTCATGCTAGTTCAAGGATAATAATCGACTAGGAATATATGAAGGGATACAAGTAAGGCATATGATCATGCTTGTGAGTCCTAAAGACTACCCGACATGACATAGTAGTAGCTACGCACAGACTCTCATCACCTCGTCTGTGCGTAGTCCCCGCAAATAAGGACAATTCAATCATTTATAATTACCTATGGGTACAATTCCCTCTTACAAGGTTAGAAAGGAGACTCACCTCGTGCGGAACCTACTTCTAGAACCAAGAACACGCCCGAAACTCCAACCTCTACCCGAAGACTCGAAACTAGTCAAATATTATGTAAATACGTTAATATACACTCAAAAGTATGAAATTCTCTTACTAGCTTAGCTAATTCATCATTCTTGAAGAAATCCCAAAATACACCCCCGGGCCCACATGTTCGGATTCTGGAAATTTTCGAAGAAAACACTCACCCATAGCCTAAGGATCATTAATATATAGTTTTTATTAGGATTTCATGGTGAAAAAGTGGTGAATTTCTCTAAAGTTCATCAACCCTAGGTTTCCACTCTAAACCCTTTGATTTAAACTTATTGGGTGTTAATCTACCTAAGATTGATGTAATAAACCAACATTTAAAGGGAAATTACTTACCTCTTAGTAGCTAGGCCGAATACCCTCTTGAAAGTTCTCAAAATCGCCTATGGTGTGGAAGAAATGGTGAAAAATGATTAAGTCCCGAATTAAATGGGCACACTGCCTTCAGTGACCTCGCACCTGCGGCTCGAGGACCACATCTGCGAGCCAAGGCTTGCACCTGCGGAATTTGGCAAAGGGACTGGGGATCGCACCTGCGGAGGGGTTTCCGCACCAGCGGAACCGCTCCTGTGGAGAAAGGTCAGCACTTGCGATCTGGGCCTTCTCCCTTATGGGTCGCACCTACGAGGCCTTGACCGCAGGGGTGGTCTTGCACCTGCGATCTGGGAAACCGCACCTGCGATCACACCAGACCTGGTGCACCAGCAGCTGAAGCTGCTGGTTTTTGGTCCCGTTTGGTATCCGACAGGCACCTGGGCCCACACGAGCCCCCGTGAAATTATACCAAAAAGTCCTAAATCATATTACGGACTCCCTCGAGCCTTCGGAACACTCAAAACCACGGTAAAACCCAAAATCACTCCTCAAAACCCCTAGAATCAATCTTAAGAATTTTCAAGTTTTTGAATTCGGTTTCAATGCGTCGAACCGACCTATACTACTCGGAATGACACCAAATTTTGCAAGCAAGTCATAAATGACATAACAGAAGTATTCCCGGTCTTGAAATTCCGTTCGGACCTCGATAACACAAAACACGTTCCAAACCAAATTATGAACTTAAGGAAATTCTATTTTCGCTATTTGGCGTCGAAACGCTCCCGGGTCATCCAAAACCCATTCTGGACATACGCACAAGTCCGAAATCATCATGCGAAGCTATTGGAATCGGCAAAAATTGATTTCGAGGTCGTTTACTCAGAATATTGACCAAAGTCAAACTTGGCCTTAAAAGCCAATCTTAAGGAACCAAGTGTTCCTATATTACTCTATACACTTCCGAATCCCGAACCACCCGTCCCCGCAAGTAATGAATCACTGAAAACCGCTACGGGAAGTCTTATTTAGGGGAACGGGGTCTGAATATGCAAAACGACCGGTCGGGTCGTTACAACTATTTTTTTAATTTATTTGTTGGTGAAACTTAACTATGGCTTCACAATCAGTTCTTATTAATATTTCGTGTTTGTTTAGCCCATATATCACAGCTAATATTTCTGCATCTATACTACTCATATTTTCTTTTTCTTTATATTTACCACTTTGATAAGCACATATTTTTTCTGTGCTTTTATGACTATACTTATTGGGTTTGGATTTTAAGACCGCTCCCCATTCTTCAAAACTTCCATATGTTCTATAATTAAGTAATCTGATTCTAATGGCATGTTTAAGTCAGAAATATTTTTTCTTTTTTCTTTAATTTTTTGTACTAATTTTATATCTTCGGTATTAAAATGTCTTTGTCCTGTAGAGCCTGTCTTAGCATATAGAGGTCCTGCTATTTTTCCTAGATCCTTTATAAAATTTCTTGCATAATTTACTATACCTAGGAACCTTTGTAATTCTTTAATATTGTCTAATTTATCTGGCATCTCTAAAGCCTTTTTAGCGATATGAGGTTGTAATTTAATTTTTCCATCTCCTAAAACGACTCCAAGAAAATTTATATGATTTTCACATAATTCCATCTTATTTTTACTAATTATTATTACATTATCTATAAATAATCTAAATATTGTCTGTAGATGTCCTAAGTGCTCTTTAATATCTTTACTAAATACTAATATATCATCGACATATACTGGAACAAATCTTTTATATTCTCCAAATATACTATCCATTTTTCGTTGAAAAATTGGCGGTGCTGTCTGTAATCCGAACGACATTACCAACCATTCGAAGTGCCCTTCTGGACAAGTAAATGATGTCCATTCTATACTTTCTTCATGCATTTTTACTTGCTAGTATACCAATTTACAATTAAATTTACTAAAGATCCTTTTTCCTTGTATTCTATTTATTAGTTCTGTTTTATCTTGTAACTTATATCCATCTGTTCTAGTATTGTCATTAAGTCTTTTGTAGTTTATTACCATCCTAACCTTTCTTCTTATTATTTCATTATGGTTTCTTACCATGAAGGCTGATGAACTATGTTTAGAGGTGGATCTCCTTATTACTCCTAAATCCATGAGTTCTTTGATTTGTATTTTAAAATCTTCTAAATCTTGATTTGTGGCTTCAATTGAGGCTGTTTTAATTATGTATTCTGGATTGATTATGTCTAATTTGCACATAACTTTGTTATTTCCCCAGTGCTTTAGAGGGTTTTCTTCTATTATCTCTATTTCATCCAATGTTTTTATTATATTATCCAGATCTTTTTGATTTTTTATTATCCCTATTTTTTCTATTCATGTTCTAAAATTATATAATTCTGTTTCGATGTCTATTAAGGTGTAATATTTTTTCAGTATGTCTTTATCCTCATTTTCTTCTAATATTAAAGTTTTAGATTCTTTTTTATCCTTACAACATGTATTTTTATCTTTACATTCCTTATAATATTCTTTCTGGTTTTTCTGCAGGTTTTGCTAGCCTAAATTTAATCATGTCCTTATCATAGTTCCAGTTTCTATAGTTTGTACTGGTGTATGTGTAATATTTTTGAAAAATATTACTCCATCTCTTCTAAGTAAACAACTACCATTGTTATGTATCATAAAATTTAATCCTAGTACAAAATCTACATTTATATTTAAGTCTCTTACCTAGATTTTATCTACCTTGTAACTAGGTTTATAAAAATCTAGGCATGTATTTATAAAACTAATCTACGATTTATCTACATAATGTGTCACGATCCAATTTCGAAGTCGTGATGGCGCCTGTCGTGGAACCACGCAAGCCGCCCTTTTTAACTATGCTAAATTCAATTTCCAATAAGAATACGAATTTTAAACGAATTTATTGATAATACTAAGAATCTGAAGTTTAAAAACAATATTTGAAAAACTAAATTTAAAACCTCCAACCCCGGATCCGGTGTCACTCAGTCATGAGCTGCTATAAAAAAAATAAAGAATGAAGAAATAGACAACATAGTCTCAAAATAAGTGCAATAGGTGGAATAAGGAAGAGAAGACGAGGTCGCGATTGCCAACTGCTACCTCGACAACTCCAATAAAAACTCTAACTGCTGCTCAATATCCACTACCGGGTCCCGGTGTACCTGAATTTGCACACAAGGTGCAGGGGGTAACGTGAGTACACCAACTCATAAGTAACGAACCCAAACTATGGGTTGAGAAGTAGTGCCGGACAAAACCTCAACATTTTACAATAAAAAATATACAAAATTTAGACATTCTAACAGTTTATCAGGATGAGTAAATATGCCAAGTATGCCATTATACTCTACATGCCATCATAAAATATATGTATGAAACCAGTGTGGGTATGCACATAGTGCTCACAACTCTCCTATAGAAGTCCATTCAATACTATATATGGCTCTCAGGCCTAGGGAAGTTCCATCCCGGAATATGCATAAACACCGGTGACCGTAGTCACCCCGTACTGATTAAAAAGGCCAATCCAGCCCCACAGAGAAAGTCCATCTACGGAATACAACACTCGGACAAGATCCATGTCCAGGGACGATCCATCCCTCACATAACATCCACTTCGGACACGATCCATGCCCAGGGAAAATCCATCCCTCAATATCAATGCGCTCACTAGGGGTGTAAAGTCACCGGAGGGGCCCTAGTGGCCCAAGCGCCATATCAAGCCAGCGAAGGCATGATTTAATATCGTTGCGGTGTGAAGTTCGATCTCATAACTATCTCAATAACAGGCTCTCGGCCTCACTCAGTCATTACTCTTTAGTCTCACTCACATGGATCACAGATGCCTCCATCAGCCCGAAACAATGATAAGTATGTATGTAATTAACAATACTGAGACTGAGATATGAAGTGATATGTTATAACAAGACTGAGTACATGAAAACAAATAATCACAAAATGGGACAGTAATATACGACCACTCGGGTCTCAGCATTTTCAGCGTGAAGCCTAGGATTTATACTTAACATGATTTCTAACAGGTTCACAATTACCACATTAACAGAAGCACAAATATC
>ML400499.1:0-42053 GCA_005239525.1 Nicotiana knightiana | reverse complement strand
AGCACATAAAATGCAAGGTATATAATGCTTAAAATCATGAATTCTAGCCACTCATCACAAATAGATCACACAAACCTTATGAACATGCTTTCTACCCTTTTCATGCAAGTATTAGGAGATACCCATTTCCCAATTTCACTATTACCTCAATTATTATTATATAATTGTTACATGCCTAATAACGAATAAAATTACAAAGTAGTACAAGCAATAACAGTAGGCCCAAGAAAGGCCCAAAAGATACCCATCACTGCCAGGCCTTCAACTCCACCATTTAGCACACACAGGTCTCAACCTAGCCCAGAAACCATAGGAGAACTCGAACCAAACCCAACAGCCATGGTTTGATCATAGGATCCAGAAAACAATTACTTATACAAATCAATTTGAACATTCAATAGGCAGAAAGATGGACAGAACTGAGCTGTAAGGAAAATAGCCAAAGAACCTCATGACCTAGTGTGTCAGAGTTCACAAGGGTCTCAAAATGGACCCCGAGCAGTGCTCACACTAGGGAGGTTAATAGAGAAAGCTTTAGTGTCCTTGGCTTTCAGCCGGCCAATAATTATAGGTTCAGAAATAGGTAAACAACCAATGAGAATGAAAATAGTAGTCAAATAGCAGAGTTTGAGAAGTTCATTTGCATTTTTAGAAATAGGCATTGAAAAAGTGATCACACAATGAACATATCAACACAGAGGGTACACAAACTCAAGAGACAGGTTAATGTTGCAAGTCCACACTTAGAACATTGGGGAAAGGTATATTTGTAAGAATCAAGGGGGGGTTATGGCTTCTGGGATTACAAATTAATAAGAAAAGGAATTATGCCAAATAAGATAAACAACAGAACATTAAATTAACAGTCTAATCCTAAGGGTCAAATTATGCTAAACACCAGGGGATTAAACAATATAACTCATACCAATAAGGCAAAACAGAATCAAGTGTTATAGGGAACACAAGTTAAGAAACTATTCTAAAAGGTTCCAACTAGTTGCTAGGAAGTACAGAGTTGGACAGGGTAAGGACATGCTAGGTGTTAAAAATGATCATATGAGAAAATCATAGCTAGAATGAGGGTTTTAACATAGATTGGGAAATATCACAGATACAAATCAATTACTATAAAAATCCAGGACAAGTCAGAAGACAAACGGATGTCATATAACAAATGTAAACACTCAAAGTACCAATACATTAAGCTAAAAGAACTTCGAACACTCTGAGTTGCTTAAGTTAAAGACAAATACATTTTAGAACTGACAATTTAGGCATGAGCAATTGCTAGAGAGGTTCATATCATAAGCAGAGTTATACATAGAGATAGTCTAGAAAACATATTAGGTTATGCAATTTCAGAGGCATGAATATGCTAATTAGGAACATAAGAGAATGAACATTGCATAGGTTAAGAACTCACTGGTTACTAATTGACAAGTAGACAAACAAGAAAAGAACAGAATCACTTTGAACGTCAACAAAGCTGTATACCCCAGAACCTTAGATGCGTCAAGTTCCTAAGGGCTTCAAGGAACCCAGGGAAATGCTCACACCCAAGGAAGGTCGATAAAATAGGAATTCGGGTAGCCTTGGATTTCAACCGGCCAAGAGCCAAAATAGAACAAGAGAATAAGCAAACAATAGAGTGAATATCTTTAGGTTTTAGTGGAAATTTCAGCGATTACAAAAAGGTCTATCCAAAAGGGAAATGGGGATAGGTTTATGTAGCAGTCAAAATCGAGCAACCATATAAGGAAACAGAGTAATTTAAGCAACAAACAAGGAAAGAAACATGCAAATCGATTTGAAATCAATTTAAGAGAGAAAATCTGTAAACCTTAGTTTTTTTTGGAAAATTGTAAATCAGCAGAATCCAAATAAAATCGAACTCACATAGTAGTATTGAACGTATATAGACGAAATAATGCTTGAAATCAAACATTCGAATCACTTTTGGTTCGATTTCGGAAGATATTGCTTGCCATGTTTAGGCAAGCACTTAGGTAACACCACAAACGAACAACCAGTACTACAAGGGGTCAAATATGGCAAAAGCATGGTAATCGAATCCCATTATCAGTGGGATTAAGAGAGGTATTTAGGGGGAGGCGGCTAGGTTTTGGTGAAGAAGGGAGGAGTGACAGAGAGAATAGGAGCGGTGGTCTTTAGGAAATGGGGTAGGGTTTCTGGGTTAGGTTAATTAAAAAGGGGGAAGTGGACGATGGCCGTTGATCATGAGAGATCAACGGCTGAGATCAAAAACTAGACGGGCGGGTCGTTTAGAAGCGGGTGGTGACCGGGTATTAGACATGGGTCGTTTCTCTTTGGGATGGGGTAATTGGGCTAGGTATTTGAGTGTTTTGGACCATTCATTTGGTCATAAGAGTTGCAATATTTTCAGCTTTAGTGTTATTCGGATCAAGTGCTACTGAATGAATTATAGGAGTGATTGGTGCATCTCGAGTCTGCCAGCTTGAATTTTATGCCATCTTATCCAGAAGTCGTCTTGCTTCAATAAATGATTTTCTCATAAATGCTCCACCAGCAGAAGCATCAACATTAGCCTTTAAACTGCCAGCGAACCCCATGTAAAACCTCTTCTGCGGCATCTTCTCTAGAATACCATGATGTGGACACTTTACTAGCATCCCCTTGAACCTTTCCCATGTATCCTATAATTTTCCATTGGCTTTTTCTTGAATTGTAGGATCTCATCAACCTGCTTTGCCGTCTTATTTGGTGGGAAAAATTTGTTCAAAAACTATTTGACTAGCTCGTCCTAAGTAGTAAGAGAATTGATAGGGGAGTGAATTCAGCCAAATTTGTACTTCCCCAATTACTGAAAATGGGAACAAGAGCAATCTGGTTTCTAGTGGTGTCACATTTGGTTGCCTTTGAGTAACACATATTGACAAAAAGTTTCTTAGGTGTTGTTGTGGATCTTCAAATTCCTTTCCTGTGAACAGTCCTTTATTTTGCAATAAGTGAAGCATATTGTTGGTAATCTGAAAGCTCTCGACTTGTATTTGTGGGACTGCAATTGTTGTTGTCAAGTTATTAACAGTGGGCTAAGCCCAGTCATATAGAGGGGCTTCTAGCACAAGAGGAACAACACCTGGATTAAGGTTGTTGTTGATCTCGTTATTATTGTTTAGATTGTCTCCCATTTCGATTCTAAGTTCAAGTTGATCTTGTTGTATCAGTGATTGCTTGTTTTTCTTGTTTTCACAATTTAATGTGTTGAATGATCGCTCAGGTTCCGAAGAAGCTTCAAAAAGTTCACCAGTCTTCGAGGGCTTTCTAGGCATGCACCTGCACGCACCAAGATTAATTGTTAGGAATGAGATCGAAATAAAAAAATCAACTTTAAACACTTGGCAATTTTATTTTATCAACTAAAACTTAAACTGTTAGTTCCCGTTCAACGGCGCCAAAATTGATGAGATCCAAAACATACATCGATAAGAGATATGTTACCGTCATATGCAATATAATTTACTCAATTATGAGTCGGGGTCGAATCTCATAGGGAGCTATGAAGCGTTCTAGTTGACTCAATTGCTAAATAATCTAAGTTGAACAGAGAAGGAAAAATATACTTGGATTTTGTGGATATTAGCTAATGGATTAGATTCGACTAACAAACAACAAACTTAACTATAAGCCGAGAATAACTTAAGAGATTTTTAGATGATAAAAAGGCCTAAGGTAGAGAATCCCTCAATTGTCGGGCTAACTCTGAATGAAATCATGAAACTTTGTTTGACATATTCTATAAACTTTGGACTTAAAGTTGTTCACTAGAGCTTCCCAACTACTAATGACACCATTCTTGAACTATTTTTCCCATAATAATTAAGATAATAAACTCGTCCAATTCTAGGTCATTGTCGAATCATGATGTCCCCATAACGATTCTAAATCGGGTTAAGTAATTCCTTAATTCAGCCCGGAGTATTGTTATTTTGCTGACCCAACCATGTCAATCTTTCCCAAGAATAACAAAAAATAGGACATAAACAATTGCGAGCTCAAAAAATTGAATCCATTAAATAACCAAACAAATAGAATAAGTATCAATGCATCAGGAGTATTTACTCAAAACCGTCCAACAACGGGTTCATCAATACCCTAGATATGGATTTAGATACTCATATTTGTACTAAAGAACATAATGACTATTTTCAAAATAATCTCCATAATAAACGAAAAATAAAAAATAGTTGAGAGAAACTCTTCAAATCTTTAATTATGATAGTTTTTGGACTCTTCCAAGCCCTTACTTGCTTCAAAAGTAGTGTTCTCTTCTTTTCAGGTCGAGATAGTGTTTGTGGAGGTGAAAAGAAACTTTTATATCGTGTAAAATTTGCTCCAAAGACCAAAATATCCTTATAATTTTAGCCCAAAACCTTCTGCCCATGCGCAGGCTCGCGTTGCACGCGCACCGTGATCTCTACATTTGATCTTGTCTAGATGAGTTCACGTTGAGCACACATTAGAGGGAAAATGCATTGTTTATGCGCTTTGTCCTTTTCTTCAATTTGAGCAAATTTCTGTCCCCAAAACTTCAAAAATTCCTTCAATTCATCTTTCAACTCCCTATCAACCATAGAGCATCAATTGGGAACAATTTTGGTGAGTATTAACCACTAAACTATTCAAGAACACTTGAGAATGAGGTTAAACTACTATCAAATAATAGAGAATTATGCCAAATATCGGTACCTCGATTTTGATTCATTATACACAAAACGGTAACTCGTTTGATTCTTGTTGTCATTTTATGTTGCAAAGTATTGGTGGGAATATATCTTGTTGTTTCACCCTTAATTTTTCAAGAAGTTATGGTCCATACATGATCATTGTAGCTCTTTAGTTACTTCTTTTATGTTATTTCTATTGTCGATTTTTGGTACTAGTTCTTGCTATTATTTTTTCATATTAGTTGTTTCTTCACTTTCTATTTCATATCTGTATTACATTTTTATAATATTTATTTATATCATAGTAGGTGTCTTGACCTAGCCTTGTCCCTAGTCTACTGAGGTTATGATTGATACTTACTGGGTACCGTTATAGTGTGATCATACTACGCTTATGCACATATTTTTGTGTAGATCCAGGTACATCTACTCGTGTCGGACGTTAGAGGTTGACGGAGTTGCTGCTTGGGAGACTTCAAGTTATACCTTCTCCACGTCTGCAGACCTAGGAGTCACCATCTCTATTTACTCCCTGTTGCATTTTCTTTCAGACGATGATGTATTAGTACTCTAGTTGTATTATGTAGAGCTTGTGACTTACTTCTACCGGTTTTAGGGTGTGTATTGAGAGATTCTGTTCTTGGAAGGTTTTTATCTATTATTCAGTTGTTTTCAGTAACTTCTTAATTTATACCTGTTCACTCATCATTATTTATTAGGCTTATCTAGTCCTAGCGACTAGGTGTCATCGCGATATCCTTCGAAGGAAAATTGAGGTCGTGACATATAGCAAGGTTAAAGATAGGTTCAATGCGAGTGATAAAGCTACAAACAATTTGACGATAATGAAAGATTTCTATTCGGAAAAATATGTTTTTACCTCATGCTTACTTTTAATACATGAACTCTACTTTTAGTATGGGTTCCATTTTTAGCATTCCTCGCTTTTAATAGATGAATTTATTTTTAATCCTACTCACTTTTAATGTGGTCCAATATTTTTAACTCATTCTCACTTTTAACGCTTAAGGCACCAATTTTTAATCATGCCTACTTCTAACCATGTCAAGCACAGTGATGAAGATTATATGAAGAAGATGAATCCAGCTTTTGAAGAAAATTCAGGCTGAAAGGGAGAATTGTTATGGTTTATCCAAATTTTGTTAATATATTTGAATTTTACTTTTCTAAAAGGAAGGACAATAATATTTATCATAATTAATTTAATTTTTCCAAAAGTAATATAAAATTCTTCTGTATTTGGTTAACCTCTTTCTTGGAAGAGGTATAAAATTCTTCTCTATTTGGTTAACCTCTTTCTCTATAAAATTAATGTAGTCATTAAAAAAATTTTGTTTTGGTGGAGAGTATTCTCTTAATGATTTTATACCTTCTTTTATATTAATTTTCTCATATGTAGGTCAATTGACCAAACCATATTAAAGTATTATGTCTCTTTTACTATGCTTCTCTTTATTGTCTGATATATTATCATTGAATATTTGTGTTCTTAACTTATACATGATACCTTGTCATTTCGATCCTAACAAGTGTAACTAATATGCATCGATCACACGTATTAGATAATTTACCTTATGTCATATAAATCTCACTTATAAGATTTTAACTAATATCTATTGATTTTCTATAAAGATTATGTTATCATTATTTATTATAGTATGTAATATTTTTTTATTTTCTGTTGATTTACTTCACATGAGATGAAAATATAAATATAAGTAAAACTCTAGCAATATATATGTATACGGGTAAAACCGAGCCCGTTGCATGACTCGATTTCCCGGTGAGCCAAGCGGAGCGGCAAGATGACCATAACGTATCAGTGTCCGAACGAAAAACCCCTTGTATCAGGGCTCGGGCAAACGCCTGCCCTCGGGGATATCGGGGCCATATCCACGAGGTCTGATTTAAGGGTTGAGACTTCGGAGAGCATCACCGAGCAGTTGCACATGACTAACAAAGGGTCGTAATATCCGTACCCAACCAGATATCACAGCAATCTCTGCTCGTATCAGCGGAAGACCAGTGATCGTTGAAACGGAAGATTTTTACCTTTTTTAGAATTGTACTTAGGGCAAAACTCTCCTACTATATAAAGGGGGAAGCTTACTATTCATAAACACATTGTAACACACATATCAAGGCAATATACTCTTATTTTCTCTATCCAAAGTTCTTACTTTTGCTCACCCGTTCTTCATTATTGTGAGCCCGGGATCAAAGGCAGGCATTTCATTAAGATGTTGCTGAGTTCGGGATCACCCCCTTAATCGATTTGGAAATTTTTTACGTCTTTTATTTGTTAATCTAACATCATTTATCATTGTATAGAATTAATCCGCATTTCCTTAAAACCACATATAAATATAATTATTATCCATTTTTAGGTAAACAGTTTGATGCCCACCGTGGGGCTAAGGATAATAGTGGCAATTTGATATAAATTTTCATAACGGACTCTATTTTACACTTGTTCTTTCAGGGAAAATTAAAAATGTCAAACTCCCAATCTGCCCATTTGAACATCGATGTTGAGTCCGGCCACCATGGCGAGAACAACAATGTGGTTCTGGAAATGAGGTGCCCCCGTTGACCCCAACGGAGTCTCAGTCACGGATCTGATCGATGCTAACTAGCACGAGGCTACAAACATGCCTGCTGACCCCGAAAACATCCTTTGGGGGGGGAGCCCGGTCGATATCCCGGAGTACACACGATGGCGAAGGTGATAAGATCAACTTGAGGGTGATCTTTGAAATGTTACCGGCTCAACGAGCAGCAATAGCCCAGTTCCAGAATCAAAACTTCGCCCCCAGCAGAGTTGAGCCCGAGTCATCCCGGGAAAACACTCACAGAAACGAAGCGGCCATAGAAAGGCCGAGTGTAGATGAACCCGCCGAGATAATAAAGATGCTTGAGGAACTGACAAAATGGGTGGAAGTGGGAGAAAAGAAAATTGAAGCCAACGAAAAAAAATAGAGACCTATAACTCTAGAGTCGCTCAAATCCCAGGAGCACCACCGATACTGAAGGGCCTGGATTCCAAGAAATTTGTCCAAAAGCCTTTCCCTCCAAGCGCAGCTCCAAAGTCGTTCCCAAATAAGTTTTGTATGCCCGAAATTCCAAAGTATAATGGAACAAGTGATCCAAATGAACATGTGACCTCCTACACGTGTGCCACAAGGGAAACGACTTGGAAGATGACGAAATAAAATCCGTTCTGCTCAAAAGATTCGGAGAAACCTTAGAAAAAAGGAGCTATAATATGGTATCACAACTTACTCCCTAATTCTATTAACTCTTTTGCTATGCTTGCATATGCCTTTGTAAAATCCCACAGTGGGACCGTTAAGGTCGAGACTAGGAAGTCAGACCTTTTCAAAGTAAAGCAAAGAGATAACGAGATGCTCTGGGAATTCCTGTCGATGTTTCAAATGGAACAGATGAACCTGTCTCCGGTTGTAGACGATTGGGCCATTAAGGCATTCACCCAAGGACTCAACCCCCAAGGCTCATTGGCTTTGCAGTAGTTGAAACAAAATTTGGTAGAATACCCGGCAGTAACTTGGGCCGACGTCAATAACAGTTACCAATCAAAAATTAGGGTCAAAGACGATCAGCTCAGGGCACCTTCCGGATCCGTTTATCCCGTCAGAACTAGTGACAGATCCAAAAGAGTCATCAATCATGAGCAGAGATCAAATAGAGATCGGTATCAACCACACAGTGGAGATCGAAGGGGTAATAGGTATGAACGCAACCGTGCGACAAGTGAAAGAAGAAGCGATCGAGGTCATAATTACCAGGGACTCATGAGCAAAAACGGTTTCCATAGATCTATTGGGACTATGGACGCACCAAGGTTATCAAAATACAATTTTAGCCTCGATGCCGCTGGTATCATATCAGCCATCAGACGCATCAAAGATACTAAGTGGCCTCGACCATTGCAATCTGATCATACCTAAAGGGAACCTAACCTAATGAGTAAATATCATGGCACTCACGGCCACAAAACCGAAGACTGCCGACAACTGAGAAAAGAAGTATCCCGGTTATTCAATAACGGACACCTCCAAGATTCTGAGTGATCGAGCCAAAAATAAATTTAGGAATAGGGACTCCAACAAGCAGATCAAGCAAGAGGAACCTCAGCACATCATCAACATGATCATTGGTGGAGATAACGTCCCCCAAGGGCCGAAGTTAAAGCGCACTAAGGTGCCCATTACAAGGGAAAATAGACTCGAGATTATGTGCCGGAGGAAACTGTATCTTTCAACGACAAGGACGCGGAAAGCATCGTGCAACCACATAATGATGCATTGGTAACATCTGTAATCATAAATATATCTCATGTTAAGCGTGTTTTAATTGATCCAGGTAGCTCGGCCAATATCATCAGATCGAGGGTCGTGGAACAGCTAGGTCTACAAGACAAAATAGTGCCTGCAGCCCGAGTTTTAAACGGATTTAACATGGCATGCGAGACTACTTAAGGGGAGATAACCCTATCGGTAAACACCGCTAAAACCGTTCAGGAAATAAAGTTCTACATGATCGAAGGAGATATGAGATACAATGCTCTATTCGGAAGGCCATGTATTCACAACATGAGGGCATTATCCTCGACACTACATTAGGCGTTAAAATTCCCACACCTGGATGGATCAAGACTGTTTACGAAGAAGAGTCGGTCACAAAAGAAATGTTCTGGTAGATGAGATGACTATGATATCCACACTCTCGACAGCAAAGAACTCGAGTTAGGTTACCAAGGAAGATCAACCAAATAGCAATCACCGACACTGGCTTTGGTCGAACAAGAAAAGTAGGAAACATGCGAGGATGATGATTACGGAGTCCCTAGGTTGTTCATAGCCCCTGACGATTCCAATGCCACCAATTCAACGGTTGAGAAGCTGGAGAAAGTTAGACTTATCGAGAAATTGCCCGATCGGAAGGTATACTTAGGCACATGGCTAACTCCTGAGCTCAGGAAGAAAATTATTGAATTCCTTATACCTAACATAGATTATTTCACTTTGTCCCACCTTGATATGACAGAGATATCACTAGAAATAACCACTCACAAGCTGATCTTGGACCCGAAGTTCCACACGGTTAAACAGAAAAGGAGGCCTCAGTCCGAATTCAAACACGCATTCATCAAAGACAAGGTATCCAAACTCCTTAAAATAGGTTCCATTCGGGAAGTTAAGTACCCGGATTGGTTAGAAAACGTAGTAGTAGTGCCTAAAAAGGGAAATACATTAAGATGTGTGTAGACTACAAGGACTTGAACAAGGCATGACCTAAGGACTCTTTCCCTTTGCCTAATATCGATGGCATGATTGATGCGAAGGCCGGCCACGAGATACTCATATTTCTCGATTCCTATTCCGGCTACAACCAGAGCCAGATGGACTTGGATAATCAGGCAAAAATTTCCTTCATCACTAAATACGGCACCTATTGTTATAACGTAATGTCGTTCAGACTAAAGAACGTCAGTGCTACTTACCAACACCTAGTAAATCGGATGTTCGATGAACAAATAGGAAAATCAATGAAGTTTTACATTAACGACATGTTAGTTAAGTCCCTGTGAGCAGAGGGCCATTTGGAACATTTGTAGGAAACCTTCAACATACTGAAGAAATATAATATGAAGTTGAACCCAGAGAAATACGCATTTGGGGTTAGGTCCGGGAAGAACCTTGGATTCATGGTGTCTAACTGGAGAATATAGATCAATCCCAACAAAATTGATGTTATAGAAGACATCACCATAGTGGACAATGTCAAGGTCGTTCAAAGGTTAACCGGGCGTATAGCCGCCCTGGATCGGTTCATATCAAGGTCCTCCGATAAGAGCCATTGTTTATTCTCATTGCTGAAGAAGAAGAATAACTTTTCGTGGACCCCGAAGTTCCAACAAGCTCTGGATGAACTCAAGTGGTACCTTTCGAGTCCACCTTTACT
Source organism: Nicotiana knightiana (assembly GCA_005239525.1). NCBI lineage: Eukaryota > Viridiplantae > Streptophyta > Magnoliopsida > Solanales > Solanaceae > Nicotiana > Nicotiana knightiana. The sequence continues at coordinate 31,341 of ML400499.1, read as the reverse complement.
TCATACTCTGTAGGCAGACGAGTAGTTGTACCTATACTTGGCGGTATCCAATGTAGCGGTAAGCAGAGTCCTAGTCCGGGAAGAGAAAGGTACACAATTTCCTATCTATTATGTGAGAAGGATTTTGGCGAGGCCAAAACAAGGTATCCTCACCTAGAGAAATTGGCGCTCACTTTGCTAAGCGCCTCCAGGAAGTTAAGGCCATATTCTCAATGCCATCACATATGTGTCGTAACTACTTACCCATTGAGAAACATAATGCACAAACCCGAGCTCTCAGGACGATTGGACAAATGGGCCATGGAAATTAGCGGGTACGATATCGAATATCGAATCTCAAATTTTGGCAGACTTCGTAGCCGACTTCTCGTTGGCCCTAATACTCGAAGTCGAAAGAGAATTGTTGTTGAACTCGGGGACTCCCTCCAGAATCTAGACCTTCTTTACGGACGATGCCTCAAACACAAAAGGGTCCGGACTTGGCATCATGTTGAAGTCACCCACGGGTAACGTAGTTAGACAATCTATTAGTACTATGAAATTGACTAACAATGAGGCCGAGTATGAGGCCATGATTGCAGGTCTCGAATTAGCTAAAAGCCTAGGGGCGAAGTGATCGAAGATAAATGTGATTCCCTCCATAATATAAATCGAGCCAATGGGACATTCGAAGTAAAAGAGGAACTAATGCGAAGATACTTGTATAAACTACAGGAAGTGCTACATCGATTCATGGAATGGACACTATAAAACGTGCCCCAGGATCAAAATAGTAAAGCCAATGTTTTGGCTAACTTAGGGTCATCGGTTGATGACGGCGAATTCCGTTCAGGGGCAGTTGTACAACTAATGAAATCGGTAGTAGAAGAAGGCCATGCTGAGATAAACTCAAGAAGTTTAACCTGGGACTAGAGAAACAAGTATATAGACTACCTGAAGATCGGGAAGCTGCCTCGGATCCCAAAGAATCAGGAGCTCTACGCACGACGGTGGCCAGGTTTAGCCTGTCTGAAAATAATACTCTGTTCAGAAGAAATTTCGATGGCCCACTCACCATATTCTTGGGACCGGGAGACCCCAAATACATTTTGAGGGAAGTTCATGAAGGCACTAGCGGAAACCATTCGGGGGTAAAATCGTTGGTTCGTAAGATTTCAGAGCCGGCTATTACTAGGTCAACATGGAGAAACATATGCGAAAATGCAACGGTTGTCAGAGGCATTCACCAATGATCCACCAACCCGGGGAGTTACTACACTATGTCCTGGCGCCATGTCCGTTCATGAAATAGGGAATGGACATTGTCAGTCTCGTACCATGGGCACCCGATAAGGCTCAATTTATACTATTTATGACTGACTATTTATCTAAATGGGTTGAAACTCAAGCGTTTGAGAAGTTTAGGGAAAAAGAAGGCATCAACTTCATTTGGGGCCACATAATATGCCGGTTTTCTATACCGACCGGGATAGTGTGTGATAACAAAAAAGCAACTCATTGTCAGCAAGATCAGTATTTTTTTCGAGGACCATAAGAATAAAAAGATCTTGTCAACACCCTACCACCGTAGTGGAAACGGACATGCGGAGTCGACAAACAAAATAATCCTTCAAAAGTCTTGTGGGCGTATCGCACGGCCTCAAAATCCAGTACCAGGGCTATCCCGTTTTCGTTGGTCTACGATGCCAAAACACTAATATCGTTGAGCTAGGAGAACCGAGCCTCAGGTTCCAATATGTAATCGAAGAATCAAACAGTAAGGCCATGAGCACGAGCCTAGAACTACTGCATGAGAGGCGTGAGGCTGCTCTAGTCCGGTTGGCCGCCCAAAAGCAGTGGATAGAAAGATATTACAACCGAATATCCAACCTCTGACACTTCAACATTAGGGACTTAGTGTTAAGAAGAGTAACACAGAACACTCGGACCCGGATGGAGGAAATCTAGGACCGAATTTGGAAGGTCCGTATCGAATCATCAGGATTATCGGTAAAGGTTCGTATAAACTCGAAGCGGGAAACGCTGCACAACTACCAAAAAACTGGAATGTGACCCACTTAAAATGATACTACTGCTAAGGTACGCCATCATTTATTTTCTTTTATTTATTTTATTACAAATTGTGCTAAAACTTGTAGGCAACAACCAAAGGAGAATGTAGTTTATTAGGCCTGAAAGCACGTGTTGCACTCTATTTCCCTTGAACCGGTTTGTCCCAAATGGGTTTTCCGACTTGGTTTTTAACGAGGCAACAATAAATCGTGCTATCTTAGAATCGAAGTTCGGTTTTGAATTGGAGTCAATGGACGCATCAACAGTATCATAGTCTGCTCATAGATCGACCTCGAATACTGGAGGCCATCACCCTCGGGTCATGATTTTTAGCATGGAAGGAAATTTTATGCTCAAACAGTCTAGGCTCAAAGGTTAGGATTCATTGTAAGGGCCAAACGGTCAAAAGAAACACGTCCGCGTAGGTCGCCTCGGCCATAATGCGAGCTTTTATACAATCTTGTATGTTACACAGAGAAATGAAAGGAAGTTCCTACCTTGCTAACAAACATTTTTGCTTTTTAAAAGTATCCAGCCTAAGGGTTATTCCTACTCAGGAACCATCGAAAGGTCCACCCCTATCCGAGACCAAAGAGCTACCCCCACTCAGGAACTTTCGTCCTTGATAAGTTCGGATGCCTTGGGTTATCGAAATCCGGATGCACAAAACCTAGTAGGAAAGCCTCAAAACTGAAAGGCTACGACCACCCTAAAATGGTTCGAAGATGTCCCAAGCCCGTAATCAAAACATAATGCCTTCAACAAAATTCCAAACATGTTCAAAGGTTACCCTTGGCAAAGATATAGTCTAAAAACATTTAAACGAGCATCTAGGGGAAAGCTTGTGGTCACTCCGAGCCCCCATAAGTTTCAAGCAAAACTTGCATAGAGGATGAGTCTTGTTCGGACATCCAAAAAATGACTTATTACTACGCTTGATTTCCTGCTAAGGCATTTGAAAATATTTGTAATTGTAAAAAGCATGCTAAAGATGATAGATTTGAAAATTGCCAAAAGGGAAGAAACTTTATATAAATTCCGGAATGTCTTTACAAAGGCCAATAAAAACGGCCTCAACAAAATAAATGTACAAAGTAAAAAAAAACAAAAACAAAAAATCCTAAGTCATCTACGCCCGATCTTCACTAGGACCCGACCCGTCACCAGAGTCGTCGGGGCCTTCTTCATCTTCGGGTTCTTCTGAGCCCTTAGAGCCTTCTTCATCATCCGATTCAGCTAGCTTCTTGGCCTCGACCTCAAGTGTCTTCGCCTCCTTGATCTCAGCCGACAAGTCGAAGCCTCGGACATGAATCTCCTCGAGGGTCTCCCTCCGGGATAGACGCCTCACGTACGCAGCAATAGTCTTCATGTGAGCCTCGGCTGCTTCAAAATCGGTCCTATACTGGGCCACCATCTCTTCAGCGTTGGTGGAATTTTTGAGTAGCTGACACTTTATAGCTTCACATTCGTTGTCGATGGCATCCTTCTCTGCCAAAGCGGAGCTCAATTGTGATCAGAGTTCATCGTTCAACTGGGACCTCTTATCAGCTTTTTCTTTTGCTACCCGGAGTTGAACCTCAAACGATGCCAACTGTGCTTGGGCGGGTTCTTTCTCCCAAGCCAGTCGGTCCATTTTTCTCTTCAAACCATCGGCCATGGCTCGGACCTCATTCATTTCAACTTGGAGTTGGTAGATCTGGTCAATCTTTTGTTGAACCTGCGGGGTTTGGTCGTTAGTCGCCATGGCTAAGTCTTCATTTCTAACTTCGAAAACATTTACCTTTTCCACCAAGTCGGCATGCTCTTTCTGAGCCGCATCCGGCTCGGCTTGGAAATTCTTAGCGGCCTCTTCGTGTCGCTCGTTGAGAAGCTTATACATGTCTCTTTTCTCAGCAAGCTCCTTGACCTCAGCCTCGAGCTGGTTAACCTCAGCCCGGTACCGAAGAAAACTTTCGTGATGGAGTGTCGAGGCCTGCAAAAGGGTATAAGAAAGAAGACATGAGAAATATCAAGGACTAAGTCAAAGGTCGAAAGGGCGTAATGATACATTTCCCGATTAAATTCCCGATGTGCCTCATTGAACAGGCATAGCACGTCCACCTCATTCATTTTCTCCTGGTCTTCTTCGGTCACCGGGCATCGAAGGTGGCTCGCTACTCTTACGGGAGCAGAAAAACCTGGGTATCCTCTGAAACAGTGATGATTATCGACCTCTTACGGCTGGGGTCCATACTCGGGGTGGGGAACTAGTTGACTAACTTTGGGCTCGAGTTTAACCCTCCGACTTCTAAAGACGGATCCTTTCTCGGCACTTCCAAGTCTCCAAGCCCGAAAAAGTCTTCCAAGACAGACGAGTCCATGCTGTCAAAACAGGAATGAAGGGGATCGTCCACGCCATGAGCCCCCTGCATTAGTTTTCTCCTTCCTTGCTTGGGCTTCTTCGAGCATAGACACGGAGTAAGAGGTCATCCCCAAGATCTCAATTATGTCGGGCACTCCCTTCGGTGCAGAACCTCCATCCTAGGAAGTTTCACCCCAGATTCGCGTCGGCTTTTTGAGTTGGAGGGGGATCCGTCTCGCGATTCTCCCCCTCGGATGCATCCCAATCCTCGGGATAGGTGGTCGTCTCGTGAGTTACGAAGAAAGATTCTTCCTCCGGCTTGTACCTAAGCCAAAGGAGGTAATCAGAGATAGACTGGAGCCCCTCCAGGGCTTGCGGAGCACCCACTTCTTCGGTTTCTTAGCTTTGGAGCTCGGGGAGCCCAAGGGTTTTCTTTTTCTCTTCTTCTTCTTCCCCTCCGCGGCAGCAATAGAGGGATCAACGGGTAGGGGAACATCTTCGTACCCTTACGAAGGCCTAAGTTCGGTGGTCTTAAGCAAACCTGCAATGATAAAGAAGAGGGGTTAGTATAGTATAAAGCAGAGACGTAATGTTGTCTATTCGGAAAGAGACCATGAGAACGAGCTTCCCATCAGCCCTTTGAGAGTCCGCACCACATGCGCTCAAAGGAATAAATCTAAGTACATATGCCCTCGATCCATTCCTTTAACCGAGGGACCGAATTTGAAACCCGGGTAACGGCTGCACAACCACAAACATAAATGAGAAGATCTAAATAAAAGAAGAATAAATTTTGATGAAGGAGTTGCACTTACGAGACGCATTCCATTTCTCAAGGAATGGAATGTATTCTGGGGGGATCAAATCCTTGGTCTTCACCCGAACAAGGCGCCCTTGCCAGCCCCAGTCTCGATCTTCATTGATACTGGAGAAGGGGGGCTTTGCTGGTCCGGCGTGTAAGCTTGATCAGTCCCCCTCGGAACATCTGGGGACTATATAATCGGAACAGTTGGTCAATCGTGAACCAACGAGATTCGGTCTTGTTCACGAAGTATCGAAGGAGGGTCTTCACGGTGATAGATGGATTTTCCCGAGGCACAATTCATGCCTCTTGCAAAATTCTAGGGTGATCGGGTCCACTGGGCCCAATGTGAAGGGATAAGTGTAAACACTTAATTACCTCTTCACATGGGTAGTAACGGCGTCCTCGTGCCCGGGGATTACCACATCCTTGCCTTCCCAATCGCAGTCCTTACGAACTATGGAAAGAATGTCCTCGGTCACCGAATATATATATATATATATATATATATATATATATATATTCGGTGACCGAGGACATTCTTTCCATAGTTCGTAAGGACTGCGNATATCCTCGAGGGTAGGCGTCTACCCGAGCCTTGATACGAGGGGTTCTTTGTTCTGACTCCAATTCGTTACAGTCATCTTCCTGCTCTGCTTGGCTTACTGGGAAATCGAGTCATGCAACGGGCTCGGTTTTACCCATATACAGAGAGTACCCTCATTTCTCAAAGAGTAGGCTAGCCGAAATGATGGGAAACAATAGATGAATCTGGTTCCTGCCTTTGTAAGTTACGATGGGGATTCAAAATGTCCTATGAATAACGTCGTTCTGACTTCGAACACGTATCGCTCACTGGCAGGTTGCCTCTGAATGCGAAGCGTCGGCTGTTTCCCTATAAAAACCTCCTTACTTCGTCCTTTTCTACTTTCCGATCAAACAACAATCTTCGAGCCATCAACCATCATCAAAACCTTCTTTAAATCTTCATCCTTATTCTTCAATCTTCAGAGCAATCTTAGATTGCTACCTAAAATTTCTTCAAATCTTCATACCATGTTCTTCATCTTTAAAACCCGTTTCTCCAAAACTTCGTGTTTATTTCCCGTATTTTCAAACACTCCCCTAGATGACAATGGCAAAAACACTGAAAATTGTTCCTCAAAAAGTCGCCCCTTCATCTTCTCAACCTGCCACCGGTACTGAAGCGATTAACCCTGAGGTGGTTGCCCTCGAAGCGGCTCCCTCGTTGCGGCAGCTAACGAACCATCCGTCGAGTCTTTTATCCCCGGGGGCTACTCAACCGTAGAAGACTTCAAGGTCGAGAAGCCTTATTACAAACAGGACCAGGGAAAAGGGGTCTCAATATATATATATATATATATATATATATTGAGACCCCTTTTCCCTGGTCCTGTTTGTAATAAGGCTTCTCGACCTTGAAGTCTTCTACGGTTGAGTAGCCCCCGGGGATAAAAGACTCGACGGATGGTTCGTTAGCTGCCGCAACGAGGGAGCCGCTTCGAGGGCAACCACCTCAGGGTTAATCGCTTCAGTACCGGTGGCAGGTTGAGAAGATGAAGGGGCGACTTTTTGAGGAACAATTTTCAGTGTTTTTGCCATTGTCATCTAGGGGAGTGTTTGAAAATACGGGAAATAAACACGAAGTTTTGGAGAAACGGGTTTTAAAGATGAAGAACATGGTATGAAGATTTGAAGAAATTTTAGGTAGCAATCTAAGATTGCTCTGAAGATTGAAGAATAAGGATGAAGATTTAAAGAAGGTTTTGATGATGGTTGATGGCTCGAAGATTGTTGTTTGATCGGAAAGTAGAAAAGGACGAAGTAAGGAGGTTTTTATAGGGAAACAGCCGACGCTTCGCATTCAGAGGCAACCTGCCAGTGAGCGATACGTGTTCGAAGTCAGAACGACGTTATTCATAGGACATTTTGAATCCCCATCGTAACTTACAAAGGCAGGAACCAGATTCATCTATTGTTTCCCATCATTTCGGCTAGCCTACTCTTTGAGAAATGAGGGTACTCTCTGTATATGGGTAAAACCGAGCCCGTTGCATGACTCGATTTCCCAGTAAGCCAAGCAGAGCAGGAAGATGACTGTAACGAATTGGAGTCAGAACAAAGAACCCCTCGTATCAAGGCTCGGGTAGACGCCTACCCTCGAGGATATCGTGGTCATATCCTCGAGGTCCAATTTAAGGGTTGAGACTTCGGAGAGCATCACCGAGCAGCTGCACACGACTAACAAAGGGCCGTGATAACCGTACCCAATTGGACATCACATCGTGAATCTCGGCTCATATCAGCAAAAGATCAGTGATCGTCGAAACGGAAGATTTTTACCGTTTTTTAGAATTGTACTTAGGGTAAAACTCCCCTAATATATAAAGTGGAAAGCTTATTATTGATAAACACATCGTAACACACATATCAAGGCAATATACTCTTATTTTCTCTATTCAAAGTTCTTATTTTTTCTCATAAGTTCTTCATTATTGTGAGCCCGAGATCGAACACATGCATTTCATTAGGTTGCTACTGAGTTCGGGAACACCCCCTTAATCGGTTTGACAATTTATTACGTCATTTATTTGTTTAATCTAACGTCATTTATCATTTGTATTGAATTAATCCGCATATCCTTAAAATCACATACAAAATTTAATTGGTATCTGTTTTTTAGGATAAATAATATACTATTTAAATGACATGATAATTTAAAAATTATTTTTTCGCAATTCTCTCACCTTATCGGAACGTACAGTGTTTTCTTATGTGAAAAAGCACAAAGGGTCTGCACGAAAATCATCGTGAAGGGTTTTTCTTTCTTTCTGACTCTTCTCTCCTTCCTTTCAACGCGAGTAATCATAATGTTCTCTGCCTCACCACTACCAAGATCCAGATCTTATGTTCTCCATACTCATTACTATTACTATCCTCATCCTAAAAACCTCAAAACATCATCATTATCATCACCACCTTCTTCGAAAAATATTCGTCAGAAGAAAAGTAGACATTTATTTGTTGTTCACGAGGATAATGATAATGAAGAAGATCAAGAAATTTTGAATGAATGAATCAGTTTCTTTTTTTGTGGGGAATCAAGCACCTTGGTCCGATCCTTTGCTACATCAAGAAATTAAAAGAATATTTTATTACTTCATTTCTACAACTGGTTATTCTGCTTAGGGCAAATATGGGTGTCCATTGAATTTCTAGCTTGTGAGGGTAATAAGCCTGCCACCTAGCAGATCTTGTGAGATACAGAGATTTTTTGTCATGGGATTTGCTGGTAACTCTTTTATATGATGCCTCTTACCTGCATGGCTCTATTGTTATCCTTAACAATGTCTAGTATTAGATCTTTTGTATCGTTTACTCGTTCTCCCTTCGTTTCATTTTATGCGATGAATATTCAAATCACGAGGATCAAATTACCTACTTAATTTTTATTGAGTTTGAACATATATTCTTCATGGTTTCTAAAGTAATTTATATATCCATGAGAAATAAAGTTATGTTCATCCTCTAAAGTAGCTAGAGACCTTAGGGTTTGATTATTCTCATACGTTTTTGTATACGGTCGAAATCGGAGAGCCCGATTTTAAGATTTTAATCAAACTCCGAGCTCGAGGTCCCTGCTTTATCATCTCTAACCACCTCGAGGTCATCGAGAAACATCGAGCTTGAAGTCCCTTGCTGCTCTAGTATCATTGGTTTGGTTTATTAATCTTACTCATTTAAACTCTATATTACTTATTTATTAATTAGTATTGAATTATATCACATATCTTTAAAACCACGAATCAAATCTAATTGTTACTTATATTTTACAAGTAAAACAGTCTCATTTTTTCTGGTAACTCTTGAGCAGCAGTCTCTAAGATCTTTAGTTTGTGTAAAACTGTCAATTTTTAATGATTATAAGAAAGAAAAAGTCTGTCCAAATTTGAGGTTTGCCGGCTGCGGTCCTCCTTATGTACCTATATGCATATCCTTTTGCAGTCTTGAATTTTCAGACTTCACCGACGATATGCTGTTAAGATATATACATTCTTGAGCAAGAAAATCTTTAATAAACTCAATGCATTAGAAAAAGGATTCATGTTTTTCGAAAAAGATTACAACCCAATTTTATCTATTATACTTACCGTGTATTCTAGGTTGTCAATAAATGCTTATTAGATAAAGTGACTAACAATTACTTTCAAGTGATCTAATAGTATAAATATTGTTTAATTTACCCTGTCACTACCTAAAATAAACTCATCCCAAAGGGAAAATTTTCTTGCTTTGTGAGTGCAAGCTTTCGTTCTAGATATGCTAGTATTTAGTGAATTCTGATGTGTATAACATAACAGATGTTGATGCCACTGATTTTAAATATTTACCGACGTATTCTAGCTATTTACCAGCACAAAATCCTGTTTACTGGGACATAATTATGATGAGTATAGCATGGTTGGTTCTAAGTTTCATTATTCTTCTTTTCTAAGATTTAATGGGAGTGCAGTTAATGCTTGTTTATGTGATATTAAGTTTATTCATCATGCTAGCTAGGAGTAATATATATTCATAGTGTAGAGCAGAGACAGCCTAACTTGTAAGTTGGGGGTCACGTGAATCCAACAGACCTCGTATATGTATTAAAGATGTATACGGTAGAAATCGAGCTCATCTATTGCATGACAGATCCAGGATGAAACATAATAGATTGAACATCAATGCGGGATTCCATTGAACCATGGCACGAGGTTAGAACATGCGTCTTGAAGATTAAATTACTTGCATGGATCTGTTGTTATACTTAACAATGTCTAATATTAGATCTTTTCTATCGTTTATTCATACTACCTGTTGGACTTTAAAGTCATTGGGCTTTAAAGACAAGGAGTGTGAATTGGAAAATGGTGGAAAATAAAATGGAGGGAAATGAAAATTTGAAGTGAGCTTTGTCATGAACTTTGTATCACAATGATGAAAGACAACTATACTTGTGTGTATAAATACAGAATCACTTCTTAGAGCTATTAAAACGAGTTGAAGAGAATGAACCCTTGCGTCGTCGTCGCTCGGCTCGGCTACGGCTTCGGTTTCGGATTTGGAAAATAATCGATAAGATTATTTTTGGACAAAGTTGAATCAAGTGAGCTTTGTCATGAACTTTGTACCACATTGGTGAAAGACAACTACACTTGTGTGTATAAATATAGAATCACTTCTTAGAGCTCTTAAAAGGAGTTGAAGAGAATGAACCCTCGCGCCGTCGTCGCTCGGCTCGGCTTTGGCTTTGGATTTTGTCGATCGATAAGATTATTTTTGAACAAAAGTTATTTAAATTAATTACTTAATTAAGTGTCAGTCAGTTCATTAATGAAATTAACTGGAATGTATAATCCAAAATGCTGAACGATGGCTTTCCCTTCTGAGGCATGACTTCCTTTTCATTTACTGAAAAATCCAGAATTTCCTCATGAAAAATACTGCATGCTACTTCGTTGTCTCTCTCTCAAATTCGTAAGTGTGATTTTGCTCCGTTCTTTGAGTTCGTTGGTATCCTGCAATTTGTATTGCCACTGTTGCAGGAAGGTTTATTCTGTTTTATTCTGGGAGGATTTAATCCATTACCTTGGCAACTTGTGATGGGGTTAAAATTCCTTAAGGAGGCACAAGGAAATTGTGGACTCGGAATATTTCTTATAGCTTACAAATTTTATGTTTCTTCTAATATTAATTTCTGTTTTAACACAGTATCGACAACACTACCTTCGTTTCATTTTATGTGATGAATATTCAAATCACGAGGATCAAATTACCTACTTAATTTTTATTGAGTTTGAACATAAATTCTTCATGGTTTCTAAAGTAATTTATATATCCATGAGAAATGAAGTTATGTTCATCCTCTAAAGTAGCTAGAGACCTTAGGGTTTGATTAGTCTCTTACGTCTCATTTTTCTGGTAACTCTTGAGCAGTAGTCTCTAACATCTTTTGTTTGTGTAAAACTGTTAATTTTTAATGATTACAAGAAAAAAAGTCTGTCAAAATTTGAAGTTTGCCGGCTGCGGTCTTCCTTATGTACCTATATGCATATCCTTTTGCAGTCTTGAATTTTCAGACTTTACCGACGATACGCTGTAAAGATATATACATTCTTGAGCAAGAGACTCTTTAATAAACTCAATGCATTAGAAAAAGAATTTATAATTTTCGAAAAAATTTACAACCCAATTTAATCTATTATACTTACCGTGTATTCTAGGTTGTCAATAAATGCTTATTAGATAAAGTTGTATACGGTCAAAATCGGGCAATCCGATTGAGACCACTGTGGCACTTCACATCCGGCCTCGAGAAGTTGGTAGCGGAATTTGAAGTTTGACCCAGAGGTATACCCTTCGAGGGAGCATATAGGAGGTTCATTATGGTCAACCTCGGAACAGTACGAATCGATGATCGTCATGGAAAGACAGGAAATTCCCAAGGACACATGGTTAAAGCTGATCAGGTCTGCAAGAATAGTACAAGTCGGTATTAAGCTATTATACAGCTGTACCAAAAGCATTTCCTTGCCATAATTAGACATGTATTATGTTGGGATTTCCCCTCCTATATAAATGGGCCCCTGTCATTTTGTAACACACATAAATATTGAATAACAACAGAACATTCTCTGCTTTTCTTGCTAAAACGTGTTCAAAACAATTGCTCTATAGATTTATTGCTCTTTACTAATTGTCTTCATTTATCGCCCATCATTAGCCATAAAAGGCTATCCCCGAGGCCCCCAATATCATTGTTTCTTCATCGATTGCTCATTATTAAATGCCCTAGCTAGACCTCGAGGCCTCCCTGTTCCAGCCAGCTCGAGGCCCAGCTCTGTGACAACATCAGTTTGTATATCATACTTTTCTAACTCACACTTAAAACTTCCTATCAGATAACTAATATTAAGATAAATCACATATTTTTAGAACCACAAAGGCAAGTTTAATTGTTAAAACCATTTTCAAGGTAAATAGTTAGACGCCCACCAAATAATTGTTTATGTTGTGTTGGGTCAGTTGGTTTGGGTTCGGAGTAGTCATGCTGAGAATTGAGGCACTTAGTCTATTAAATTAGCCTAATAGTTGAAAAAGTCAACTGAGAGTTGACTTATTGGTAAATGCGAATTTTATGGCTCAGATAGCTTCGTTAGGTGATTTGGGACTTAGGAGTGTGTTCGGAATGATGTTTGATGTCCAGTGTATAATTAGGCTTGAATTGGCGGAAGTTAGTTTTTGGCGATTTTCGGTCGGTAGTGGAAAATAGGCTATCGGGTCGGAATGGGATTCCGAAAGTTGGAGCAGGTTCGTAATGTCATTTTGGATATGTGTGAAAATTTCAGGTCAATCGGAGGTGTTTTAGTTGGTTTCGACATCATTGACGAAATTTAAAAGTTTCAAAGTTCATATGTTTGAATTTGATGTAATTTTGGTATTTTCGTGTTGTTTTTGATGTTACGAAGGCTCGACTAAGCTTGAATGATACTATGGGGTGTGTTGGTATCTTTGGTTGGGGCCCCGTGGAGCTCGGGATTGATTTCGGATGGTTGGCGGAGGTTTGAACTTAGGAATTTGCAGCAAATGGCTGCTGGTGTCAAGCTTCTGGCGTGGCCGCACCTGCGGATGGGCAGCCGCAGGTGCGAAGGTCCATGCGCGGGTGCGAAAGGAGGCTAGGCAGGAGGAGTCCGCAGGTGCAAAGAGTTGGCCATGCCTGCGAAGCCGTAGGTGCGGAGAAGAGATCGCAGGTGCGAGAATTGGTCCGTTAGTGGGATTTCGCGGGTGCGCACCTGGGACCGCAGGTGCGAGGAAAGATCCGCGGGTGCGGGTTAGCTGGGCAGAACAGTATAAGAGAGTGCCTCCGTAAAATTTTAGTTATTTTACCATTGTTGCATATGGTTGAGCTTAATTGAGAGCAAATTGAAGAAAGAATTCGAGGGTCTTCAGTGGAGGTAAGTTCTCAGATTATAAAAAAAAATTTATGCTATTTTGTTCGAATTAGACTTGTAATTTGAAGGATTAAAGTAGAAAAAGTTTGGAAAAATGGGATGAGGTTTGGAAAAATTCTTTTGGCGATTTGGGTAGGCAATTGTGGTCCGATTGTGGTGTTCTTGGTATGTGTAGAATCGTGGGAGGAAGAGGTTTCTAGTAATGTAAATTTTATCGAATTTCGAGACATGGTCCCGGGGCTCGGGCTTGGTTGAATTTTGAGATATTTGTGTAAAGTGATAGTTTTCGATTGAGCTGTGGTCCTTTATCATATATTGATGATGTTAAACTGGTTTTGGTTAGATTCGGAGCAATCAGGAGCCAATTTGAGGGGCAAGAGCATCGCAGATTAGTGTTGTGGCCCGGTGGAGGTAAGTAATGGTCATAAATCTTGTTCTGAGGGCATGAAACTCCAGACATCATATTTCCCACTGTTTTTAAAATGGCTCACATGTCGGATGACAAGAATGTGGCGTGCACTGATTTTTGGATTGGACTTGGTCCTCTCCGCGGCAACTATCGAGTTGCGTATTTTACTCTAAATCATATGTTAAACTGTGTTCTAAAGACTATTGTTATATTTGGGCTATAAGCCATGTTTGGGGCCTCGTGCCGACTTGTTTAGACCCCTTGGGGGCTTTTTATTGCTATTTCCTCACTGTTTATTGATGATTTACACTCAGTCACATCGTGCTTATTGTTTTCGAAATTCAGCCTGGTTTACACTATTTTAAGATATAAAATGATGTTTTGGGTCGAGTACCCCGTTTTTACTGATATGCCCGAGGGGCTTTTGAGAGGTTCTGACTGAGTGAGGCCGAGGGCCTGATTGTGAGGATATGATACGCCACGGGGTGGCTTGATATTAGCGCTTGGGCTGAAGGAGCCCCTCCGGAGTGTTGGTTGGACTGTTTAATTATTTATTTTGCCTAATGAATTTAGTAAATTCTATATACTTTATGAAATGCTTGCAATTTGTTGGGATTTTGGAAAGAAACTGTAAATATGTGATTATTGGCTAGCCTAGTTCCACGATAGGCGCCATTACAACCGGTTTAGGATTTGGGTTCGTGACAGTTTGGTATCAGAGCCTGGGTTACATAGGACTCAACGGTCATGAGCAGGTTTAGTAGACTCTTGTGGATCGGTACGGAGACGTCTGTACTTATCTTCGAGAGGTTGCAGAACCCTTAGGAACAATCTCATTTTCTTTAATTCTGTCGTTCCATTGTTGTTGATTCCGGAAATCTAAACTTCTGTTGTTTGCTTCTCTCACAGATGGTGAGGACTCGCGCTACCGATCAAGATGATCAGCCACCAGCTAGACCAGCAAGAGGTCGAGGCCGCGGTCGAGGTAGGGGCCAGCCCGTGCAGCAGCTAGGGCAGTGCTAGTTGATCCCCTTACTATTCAAGGTCAGATTCCCGCCACAGATACTCCAGTGGGGAAGGCTCAGGCACCACAGTGCCTATTGTTATCCTGGGTCTTCAGGAGACCTTGGCCCAGATCTTGACGGTGTGTACCACCTTTGCTCAGGCCGGGGGAGGCAGTCAGACTCCAGTTGCCCTGATACTTGAGCAGGGTACTCAGGGCCATCAGATACCGGGGGTGGTTACAGCCCGGCCAGTTGCTCCTGTTCGGGACTTCGTGGTTCCGGCTATGCCAGAGGACGAGCAGTGTAGACTGGAGAGATTTAGCAGATTACAGCCTCCGACATTCAGTGGTGCTGAGGGCGAGGATGCCCAGGGATTTCTAGATAAGTTCCAGAGGATGTTGCGTACTGCTGGGATTTTGGAGACCAGTGGGATCTCATTTGCTACATTTAAGTTTTCTGGTGCTGCTTTCACTTGGTGGGAGTCTTTTGAGAGGCGTAGGCCTGTTGGTTCAGCATCCCTCACCTGGTAGAAGTTCTCCACTATCTTCTTGGAGAAGTATGTACCTCAGTCTCACAGGGAGGAGCAGCGCAGGCTTTTTGAGTAGCTGCGCCAGGGAGAGCTATCAGTGACGCAGTACGAGATGCGGTTTTCGGAGTTGGCTCATCATGCTACCGAGATGGTCCCTACTGATAGGGAGAGGGTTAGGAGGTTTGTGGATGGCCTCACTTATCAGCTCTACCTATTTATGACTCGGGAGAGAGTATCAGATGCTTCATTCGAGCAGGTTGTTGACATAGCTCGAGATATTTAGTCGGTTCGTCGCCAGGAGCGGGAGGAGAGAGAGACCAAGAGGCCTCATGGATCGGGCAGTTCTAGTGGTACTCCCTACAGGGGGCAGTTTCAGCATGGTAGAGGTCGTTCATTCAGGCCTCCTCAGGCAGCCGCCCAGCTTATAGTGGTGCATCTTCGGGGCATAGTCCCCGTGGTTCTCAGCCAGGCCGTACTTTATTTGGTTCCATCCCAGCTCAGAGTGCAGCTCGAGCACCACCAGTTCAAAGTTCTTATATGCACGAGTCTTTCAGTGGCCGTTCTGGTGCCAGGGGTTTCTATCAGTCCCCGCCTCCAGCTCCAGGGAGTTTTTTTGAGTGTGGAGAGTTCGGGCACATGTGGAGGCAGTGTCCCCGTCATCTCGGTGGTTCTTCTCAGCAGAGGGGCCAGCCCTCGACTTTAGCTCCAGTTACTTCACCACCCGCCCAGGCGGCCATGGGTGGTAGTCAGTCAGCTAGAGGTCGCCCTAGAGGGGGAGGTCGGGCAGGTGGAGGTCAGGCCCGTATATATGCATTTCCAGCCAGGCCAGATGCTATGGCCTCCGATGCAGTGATCGCACGTATTGTCTCAGTATGTTGCCGAGATGCTTTTGCTTTATTTGACCCTGGTTCTACATATTCCTATGTTTTTTCATATTTTGCCCGTTTTTTGGATATGCCTCGTGATCTCTAGTTACCTCTGTTCATGTGTCGACTCCGGTGGGCGACACTGTTGTTGTGGACCACGTGTATCGGTCGTGTATAATATCTATTGGGGGTCTGGAGACCCGAGTGGACCTACTGTTACTCAGCATGGTCGATTTCTATGTGATATTGGGCATAGATTGGTTATCTCCGTGTCATGTTGTTCTTGATTGTCACCCTAAGACCGCGACCTTAGCTATGCCAGGATGTCCGAGGGTTGAGTGGAGAGGTTCTTCTAAGTATATGCCTAGTAGGGTGATTTCCTACCTAAAGGCTCAGCGCATGGTTGAGAAAGGGTGTTTGTCTTATCTGGCTTTTGTGAGGGATGTCAGTGGTGAGACTTCCTCTATTGATTCGGTTGCTGTGGTTAGTTACTTTTTGGACGTGTTTCCTGTAGACCTGCCAAGCATGCCACCTGACAGGGACATTGATTTTGGTATTGAATTGGTATCAGTCACCCAGCCTATTTCTATTCCACCTTATCGTATGGCACCAGCAGAGCTAAATGAATTAAAGGAGCAACTTCAGGAACTCCTAGATAAGTGGTTCATTCGGCCTAGTATGTCACCTTGGGGTGCACCGGTGTTGTTTGTAAAGAAGAAGGATGGTTCTATGCGTATGTGTATTGATTATCGGCAGATGAACAGCGTTACGGTGAAGAATCGGTATCCCTTGCCTCGTACAGATGACTTGTTTGATCAGTTGCAGGGTGCCAGGGTATTTTCCAAGATTGACTTGCGTTCCAGTTATCATCAGTTGAAGATCCGGGGGCCAGACATCCCGAAGACTGCTTTCAGGACTAGATATGGTCATTATAAGTTCCTGGTTATGTCATTTGGGCTGAACAATGCCTCAGCAGCCTTTATGCACTTTGTATGTCAGCCTTATCTGGATTCTTTCGTCATCGTGTTTATTGACGATATCTTGGTGTATTCCCGATCTCGGGAGGATCATGAGCATCATTTGAGAGTTGTGCTTCAGACCTTGAGAGAGAAGAGATTGTATGCAAAATTTTTGAAGTGTGAGTTCTGGCTTGATTCAGTAGCATTCTTGGGGCACGTGGTGTCTAGTGAGGGTATTTAGGTTGATTCGAAGAAGGTAGAGGCGGTGCAGAGTTGGCCTAGACCGTCATCAGCTACTAAGATTCGCGGTTTCCTTGGTTTGGCAGGGTACTACCACTGTTTCGTAGAGGGGTTTTCATATATTGCAGAACCTATGACCAGACTGACCCAAAAGGGTGCTCAGTTCAGGTGGACTGAGGAGTGTGAGGAGAGCTTCCAGAAGCTCAAGTCAGCTTTGACTTCAGTGCCAGTATTGATTTTGCCTACGGGTTCAAGTCCTTATACAGTTTACTGTGATGCCTCGAGAGTTGGCTTTGGAGCGGTTTTGATGCAGGACGGTAGGGTGATTGCCTACGCGTCCAGGCAGTTGAAGGTGCACGAGAACAAGTATCCAGTGCACGATCTTGAGCTAGCAGTTGTTGTTCATGCCTTGAAGATTTGGCGTCATTATTTGTATGGAGTGCATTGTGAGATTTTCACTGATCACCGTAGTTTGCATCATCTTCTTAAGAAGAAGGATCTGAATTTGCGTTAGAGGAGGTGGTTAGAGATTCTCAAGGATTATGACTTGACTATTTTATATCATCCGGGGAAGGCCAATGTAGTGGTCGATGCCCTGAGTCGCAGAGCGGAGAGTTTGGGGAGTCTAGCCTACCTTCCAATAGCAGAATGGCCATTAGCCCTTGATGTTCAGGCTTTAGCGGGTCAGTTGGTGAGATTGGATCTATCAGAGCCCTTGCGGGTATTGGCTTGTGTANCCGGATTTGCGTGCCCAATGTAGATGGGCTTCGAGATTTGATTCTAGCTGAGGCCCATAGTTCGCGGTATTCCATCCATCCGGGTGCTGCAAAGATGTATCAGGATTTGAGGCAGCATTATTGGTGGAGGCGGATGAAGAAAAATATTGTTGAGTTTGTGGCTCGGTGTCTCAACTGTCAGTAGGTCAAGTATGAGCACCAGAGACCAGGTGGATTGCTTAAGAGATTTGATATTCCGGAGTGGAAGTGGGAGCGAATCACCATGGTCTTCGTAGTTGGAATCCCACGGACTTTAAGGAGAATGATGCTATATGGGTCATTGTGGATCGGCTGACCACGTTCGCGCATTTCATTTCTGTTGGTACTACTTATTCTTCGGAGCGGTTAGCTGAGATTTATATCAGGGAGATTGTCCGATTGCATGGATTTCTAGTTTCTATCATTTCTGACAGAGATACTCAGTTCACATCTCAGTTTTGGAGAGCCGTATAGAGAGAGTTAGGTACTTAGGTCGAGTTGAGCACATCGTTTCATCCTCAGACCAACGGGCAGTCTGAGCGTACCATTCAAATTTTGGAGGATATGTTGCGTGCATGTGTCATTGGTTTTGGGGGTTCATGGGACCAGTTTCTGCCACTAGCGCAGTTTTCATATAATAACAGCTATCAGTCGAGTATTCAGATGGCTCCGTATGAGGCTTTATATGGTAGGAGGTGCAGATCTCCGGTTGGTTGGTTTGAGCCGGGCGAGGCTAGGCTATTGGGCACAAACTTGGTTCAGGATGCGTTGGCTAAGGCGAAGTTGATTCAGGAGTGGCTTCGCACGATGCAGTCTAGGCAGAAGAGTTATGTGGACCGGAAGATCCGAGATGTGTCTTTCATGGTTGGGGATAAGGTGTTGTTGAAGGTGTCGCCCCTGAAGGGTGTTATGAGATTCGGGAAGAGGGGAAAGCTGAGTCCCAGGTTCATTGGGCCATTTGAGGTGCTTCAGAGGGTTGGGTAGGTGGCTTATAGACTTGCTATGCCTCCCAATTTATCGAGTATTCATCCGGTGTTCCATGTTTCGATGCTCCAAAAGTATGTTGGTGACCCGTCTCATGTTTTGGACTTCAGCACGGATCAACTCGAGGGTGATATGTCATATGAGGTAGAGCCAGTGGCTATTTTGGGTCGACATGTCAGAAAGCTGAGGTCTAAGGATATAGTTTCAGTAAAGGTTAAGTGGAGATGGTAGCCGGTGGAGGATTCCACCTGGGAGACTGAGCGGGAGATGCGGGACAGATATCCTCACTTATTCAAGGCTCCAGATATGTTTCTAGACCCGTTCGAGGACGAACGTTTGTTTAAGAGGGGGAGGATATAACGACCCGGCCGGTCGTTCCGTGAGATTAACCCTGTTTCCCCCATTTCTGCTTTATCATATATTTCTTAGCCTATTTATGTTGTGTTGGGCCAGTTGGTTTGGGTTCGGCGTAATCATGGTGAGAATTGAGGCACTTAGTCTCTTAAACTAGCCTAGTAGTTGAAAAAGTCAACTAAGTATTGACTTATTGGTAAACGACCTCGGAATGCAAATTTTATGGCTCGGATAGCTTCGTTAGGTGATTTGGGATTTAGGAGTGTGTTCGGAATGAAGTTTTGATGTCCAGTGTAGAATTAGGCTTGAATTGGCGAAACTTAGTTTTTCGCGATTTCCGGTCGGCAGTGGAAAATAGGCTATCGGGGTCGGAATGGGATTCCGGAAGTTGGAGTAGGTTCGTAATGTCATTTTGGATATGTGTGCAAATTTTCAGGTCAACTGTAGGTGTTTTGGTTGGTTTCGTCATCATTGGTGAAATTTAGAAGTTTCAAAGTTCATAGGTTTGAATTTGATGTAATTTTGGTGTTTTTGTGTTGTTTTTGGTGTTTCGAAGGCTCGACTAAGCTTGAATGATGTTATGGGGGTGTGTTGGTATGTTTGGTTGGGGCTCCGAGGGGCTCGGGATTGATTTCGGATGGTTGGCGGAGGTTTGAACTTAGGATTTGCAGCAAATGGCTGCTGGTGTAAAGCTTTTGGTGTGGCCGCAGGTGCGAAGGTCCATGCGCATGTGCGAAAGGAGGATAGGCAGGAGGAGTCCACATGTGCGAAGATTTGGTCGCGCCTGCGAAGTCGCAGGTGCGAGAATTGGTCCGTTAGTGAGATTGCGCAGGTGCACTCCTGGGACCGTAGGTGCGGCTCCGCAGGTGCGAGGAAAGGTCCGCAGGTGCAGGTTAGCTAGGACGAAAAGTATAAAAGAGTGCCTCCACGAAATTTTGGTTATTCTACCATTGTTGCATGCAGTTGGAGATTAATTGAGAGCAAATTGAAGAAACAATTCGAGGGTCTTCAGTGGAGGTAAGTTCGCGGATTATAAAAGTCGTTTCTATGCTATTTTGTTCGGATTAGGCTTGTAATTTGAAGAATTAAAGTAGAAAAACTTTGGAAAAATGGGAGGAGGTTTGGAAATTTCTTTTGGCGATTTGGGTAGGAAATTGTGGTCCGATTGTGGTGTTCTTGGTATGTGTAGAATCGTGGGAGGAAGAGGTTTGTAGTGATGTAAATTTTATCGAATTCCGAGACATGGTCCCGGGGCTCGGGCTTGGCCGAATTTTGAGATATTTGTGTAAATTGATAGTTTTCGATTGGATTGTGTTCCTTTATCATATATTGATGATGTTAAACTGGTTTTTGTTAGATTCGGAGCAATCAGGAGCCAATTTTAGGGGCAAGAGCATCGTGGATTAGTGTTGTGGCCCGGTGGAGGTAAGTAATGGTCATAAATCTTGTCCTGAGGGTATGAAACCCCGGACTTTATATTTCCCACTATTTTTAGAATAGCGCACATGTCGGATGACGAGTATGTGGTGTGGACTGATTTTTGGATTGGACTTGGTCCTCTCCGTGGCAACTATCGAGTTGCATATTTTACTCTAAATCATATGTTAAACTGTGTTCTAAAGACTATTGCTATATTTGGGCTATAAGCCATGTTTGGGGCCTCGTGCCGACTTGTTTAGACCCCTTGGGGGCTTTTTACTGCTATTTCCTCACTGTTTATTGATGATTTACACTCAGTCACATTGTGATTACTCTTTTCGAAACTCAGCATGGTTTAAACTATTTTAAGATATAAAATGATGTTTTGGGTCGAGTACCCCGTTTTTACTTATACACCCGAGGGGCTTTTGAGAGGTTCTGACTGAGTGAGGCCGAGAGCCTGATTGTGAGGATATGATACACCATGAGGTAGCTTGATATTAACGCTTGGGCTGAAGGAGCCCCTCCGGAGTCTGTACACACCCCCAGTGAGCGCAGGTACCTATTGAATGCTAAGTGTCGAGTGATGAGTGATTGGGAGGCATGAGTGACAGTGAGGTTGCCAGAGGGGCTGATACTGAGTGGCTGTGAGGTGCTGAGTGATGTTCTGCTCGAGGGGCGATTTATGATTCATGTTTTTGCCCGAGGGGCTACTTATGATTTATTTCATTTTTATACTAAATCTTTCGGTTTGAAATTATTGAAAAAAATACATTTTTCAAAGGATTTTTCTGAAGTTTGTTTTAAGGCATGATGATTTCATATATCTATGTATATACTGTTGGAAAGAAAGGCTGTGCATATTGTGAATTGATGATATTGATTTTTATGTGTTTTTTGCCGCTTAGACTTGATTTATTTTCATTACTACTGAGTTGGCGTACTCACATTACTCCCTGCACCCCTGTGTGCAAATTTAGGTGCAAATACCGAGAATTAGTTATCTATTCCGTGCAGGGCCGGAGTTCGGGATATAGAGGTAGTTGTTCAGCGTCCACAACATCTCTGTTTTCCCCTTTTTGTTGTATTTAGCTATTCGTTCGGAGGTTTTGTATTATAATAGTATACCTTTTGGCATAATTTTCTTAGATGCTCATGACATGTTGACTCCGGGTTTCGGGGTTGGTTGGACTGTTTAACTATTTATTTTGCCTAATGGATTTAGTAAATTCTATATACTTTATGAAATGCTTGAAATTTGTTGGGATTTTGAAAAGAAACTGTAAATATGTGATTATTGGCTAGACTAGTTCCACGATAGGCGCCATCACAACCGATTTAGGATTTGGGGTCGTGACAAAAGATCAAGCAATAATGGGTCAGCAGCACACCCCGCTATTATGAAGATGCTCGAGGACCTCGCCAAAATAATTGAATCGGGAGAAAAGAAGATAGAAGCTAACGACAAAAAAAAAGAAACCTATAACTCGAGGGTCGATCAGATCCTAGGTGCACCTCCGATTTTGAAGGGGGTAGATTCGAAGAAGTTCGTGCAAAAACCATTTCCATCGAGCGCGGCTCCGAAGCCCATTCCGAAAAATTTCAGGATGCCCGATATCCCGAAGTACAACGGGACCGCTGACCCCAATGAGCGTATTACCACTTACACTTGTGGTATAAAAGGGAACGAGTTAAAGGATGACGAGGTTGAGTCTGTCTTATTGAAAAAAATTGGAGAAACACTATCGAAGGAGTCCATGATGTGGTATCATAACCTACCCCTGAACTCGATAGATTTATTTACCATGTTCGTAGACTCTTTTGTGAAGGCACATGCTGGTCCCATCAAGGTTTCTACAAGAAAGTCTGACGTCTTCAAAATTAAACAAAGGGAGAACGAGATGTTAAGGGAGTTCGTATCTCCCTTTCAAATGGAGCGAATGGAATTACCACCAGTCTCTGATGACTGGGCAGTGCAAGCCTTCACTCAGGGCTTGAACGACCGAAGCTCGATAGCTTCGAAACAGCTGAAGCAAAATTTGATCGAGTATCCTGCTGTAACTTGGGCGGACATCCATAACATGTACCAATCAAAAATTAGGGTCGAGGAAGACAAGTTGGGAGCCCTCTCGAGTTCAGATATCCAAGCAGGCTTTTAGTAAAAAAACCAAGGAATGCAGGAAGGGAGCTGGGGCCGAACAAGGAAAAGTATCAACCGTATGTCGAAGACCGAAGAAATGCTTCAAGGCGTAATGTACCTCGAAATGATTGAAGAATGGACCAAGGCCAAAGCTCCTGGGGACTCATGAACAAAGAAGGGATCGATAAGTATTCGAGGCCAGTGGATGACGCACCTCGATTGATCGAGTACAACTTCAACGTCAACACTTCAGGCATCGTGTCGACCATAGGCAAGATCGAGGACACCAGGTGGCCCAAGCCTATACAATCAAATCCTTCCCAAAGGAACCCCAACTTAATTGTAAATACCATGGCACTCATGGGCACAAGACCGAGGACTGCAGACAACTTGGAGAAGAGGTAGCCCGATTGTTCAACGAAGGGCACCTTCGAGAGTTCCTCAACAACCGGGCAAAAAATCACTTTCGAGAAAGAGATGCCAACAGAAAAATGAACCAGAGGAACCACAACATATCCTTCACATGATCATCGTAGGGTTCGACGTCCCGCAAGGGCCTATATTAAAGTGAACAAAAGTATCCATCACGAGGGAAAGGCGGACTCGGGACTATATACCCGAGGATACCCTCGTATACGGTGAGGAAGACATCGAGGCCTTATCCCAGCCTCATAAAGACGCACTAGTAATTTCTTTCCTTTTAAATAAATTTCAAATTAAACGTGTGCTCATGGATCCAGGTAGCTCGGCCAACATAATCAGGTCGAGGGTTGTGGAGAAGCTCGGGCTGCTCGACCAAATCGTGCCCGCCTCTCGAGTCCTTAACGGATTCAATAAGGCAAGTGAGACAACGAAGGAGGAAATCATCCACCCAGTCAACGTGGCCGATACGATTCAAGATATCAAGTTCCATGTCATCGAAGGTGATATGAGATACAATGCCCTACTCGGGAGGCCATGGATTCATAGTATGAGAGCGGTGCCATCAACTCTTCATCAAATGATGAAGTTCCCAACAAAGGACGGTGTAAAAAGAGTGTATGGAGAGCAGCGTGCAACAAAGGAGATGTTTGTTGTACATGACGTGGCACCAGCACCTTCCACCTTCCACCTTGGAGAAGTCGAAAGACAAGCAGGTAGCCAAATAGTAACTACAGTCTTCACCAGAGGTTGAACCTGAGGAACAGGTGATCGGTGGGCAGTTGTGCAAAGGAGACGAAGTCAACAGTCGAAAAGCTTCAACAAGCATCAGTATGAGGAGACGGGTAAAGCATACATTCGAAAACGAGGTAACAAAATTTTCTCAAAAGACCCATTCCCATTTCCCAACATCGATCGCTTGATCGATGCCATGGCCTGCCATTGAGATCATTACCTTTCTCGATGCTCACCCCGGGTACAATCAAATTCGCATGAATCCGGAGGACCATAAAAAGACTTCGTCTATCACGAGGTATGGTTCATATTCTTATAATGTAATGCCCTTCGGGATAAAGAATGCGGAAGCCACATAAAAATGCCTAGATAATGAGATATTCGAACACCAAATATGTAAACCTATGGAATTTTACGTTGGTCGCATGCTAGTTAAGTCCCTGCACGTAGAGAACCATTTGACTCCTTTGCAGGTAGCATTCGACATCCCCAAAGGGTATAACATGAAGCACGACCCCTGGTGTCGATTCGGGTAAGTTCTCAAATTTCATGGTGTTGGGCAGAAGAATCGAGAACAATCTCGATAAAATCAAGGCCACCGAGGGCTCAATCCTCCACTACTTCGGAGTCGGGGACTTAGTCCTGAGGAAAATCACTTTCAATGCTCGAAACTGAATGAACGAATAAAGGGCCATACCGCATCCTCGAAAGTAATAGGCAAAAGGACCTTCAAACCTAACGTCGTGGAAGGTAAACAAGCTTCCAACCAATCGGAACATATTAATGCCCAAGCGCTATCATCGCTAAGGTATAACCTTATCCCTTTTTGTTTTATTTTATGCTAACTCGTTGCAAGTTTTCGATCAAGAGGAATCGAAGCACCTTCCAGCTCGAAGACCTTGGGTTTTAAAGCATGCGTTGCACTCTTTTTTCCTTAGATCGCGTTTTATCCCAAACGGGTTTTACCAGCAAGGTTTTTTACGAGGCAACATATATATGCTACCTAAGGAAAACTGGAAAAGTATCCAAAGCTTCTTTCCAATCAACCTCTATTACTGGGGGGCATCCCCTCGGAGGATATCTTTTCGAAGGATCAAGTTATGCCTAAGAAGTACTCGATAGAAGAATATTGTATTGGGCCAAACGGTCAAATGAACCGTGTCCATGTAGAATAATCGAACCTCCGAACATGTACACACATATCAAGTAATCAAAGAAGCCCCTTTGCTCATCAAAATGATTCGTGCCTCAAATAATTTTATTACTTTCACGTAAAATGGCTCAGGGTCCAAAAACTCTCGAACACTCAGGGACTGTCACCAACAGCCAGCTCATCGAGTCATCAAAGACTCGAACTCATAAGACCACCATGAGACAACTTTGAGCTAGTAAGCCCTTGATGAGGCAAAATCGAATGTGTAAGACCTCAACGAGGCATGACCAAATTTACAAGTCCTTAAAAAGGCATAACCCCTACATTACGACCAAGGCTATATATTCGAACTTGTAAGACCCCTAAAAAGGCATACCCTCGAATATAGATGTCGAGGTCATCTCACCCGGGGACTGAAGGCTACAGCCGAACATAAAGACTACGGTCATATTAAAAGGCTACAAGCGAATTACCACGGCTCGGAGACGTTCGACTGCCGCCATAAAACTAAAGGCCTTCAAAATACTTCGAAAAGAACAGGTTAATCAGGCTACCCTCGGCATAAGCAAATGAGCTTCAATAATATCATCTGCGAACAGTGAAAAGGCTTTGAAACAATCAGCCTTCAACAAAAAGGCTTCAAAAAATCAGCCTTCGAGAAAACCTCACAAGGTACTCAATTATCGTCGCATATCGACTTATAATCGAGGTTCTTATTCGAGCCATCGAAGAGTCGGACGAACACAAAACATGCCAAGGCATAACCCAACATTTAAAAGTCTTTAACCAAAATTGGGGAAAACTACAGCCATATTAGAGGTCGAATCAACCCAATCTAAAGAGACTAAGGGCCAATTAAAGAGCTTAAGGGCCAATCTGAAGAGCCTAAGGGCCAATTCTTAAGACCTCAATGAGGCGACACCATACTTGTAAAACCCTAAAAGTGCATAACCCCATATCAAGGCTAAGTCCATAATATCGAACTTATAAGACCCCTAAAGGGGCATACCCTCGATAAGAAGGCCGATGTCATCTCGCTCGGGGACTAATCATATGACCTTGATGAAGCAAAATCAAGCTTACAAAGCCTCGACGACAAGCATAAGAATTTATTCCAAAAGGCAGAGGAAAGATGGGAAGCGACAAAAAGCAAAGATTCTTTCATATATAATAAAATTTCACTAAACATATTCACAAAGCTCACTCTTGGAGCCATTACACAAAAGAGAAACAAATAGAGGCCTTATCTACCGTCGGGGTCACTTGATTGGATGAAGTCCCTTCAGGAATGGTGCCCTCAATGGCTTGGCCCTCGACCTCCTGGTCATCAGTAGTTTCCTCCCCATCGGGGACTTCACCTTCATCTTCATCATCTTCTGAGTCACTGGTCGAATCATCATCGGAAGTAAGCATAGCTGCCGCTTCCTCTTCTAGGGCCCCCACTCTTCCGATCTCGATAGAAAGATCGAAGTACCCTGTGTGTGCTTCCTCGAGAGCCTGCCTCCGAGATCTTAGTCGAGCATGATCAAGCGCTCGAGTCAACTTGAGCTCAAGCTCTTCAGATATCCTCTTGGATCGAGCATTGGCCGCAGCGGCATCTTCCCGATACGAGGAGATAACTGCGTCGGTTTCAGAGTTGTCCGTGAACAACGCAACGACCGATTCATCATGGATATCCTTATACTTATTTCTTTCTACCCTTACATCTTGAAGTTGACGCTCAGACGAGGTCAACTTCTCTCAGAGAGAATCCCTCTCGGAGGCCATTTCATCCATCCGTCGCCCGAGCACGAGGATCTCAGTATCCTTGGCTCTAAGCCTCTCCTGCATTAGGCCATCTTTCTGCTTAAGCTGCAAAAATCAAGTCGAGACATTAAATTCTAATGTTGAACAAACACAAAAATAAACATATAAAGACTGTACTACATTCTCATCGAGATTAGATCGCTCTCGAGACACCGTCTCCAAGCATGCTTGAAGGCTATGCAATTTCTCCTCCTTTTTAGAAAAAAAAGAGCTCTGAACTCCTCCACCTCCGATGAGAGTCTCCTACATTCCTCCTCGTAGTGGGTCAACTATGCTTGAGACTTAGCGAAGGCTTGATTATAAAGCATTATTTCCTAAAAGAATAAAGGAAAGAAATCAGAAAAATAAGGGTAAAAAACCCAAGGCATAGTCCTCGAAAGATTACCTGTTTGCAGAGCTTATCGACTTCCTCGAAGATGAGCGAGGCATTAAGGTCGGGGATTTCTTCGACAAAGTATCCCTCGAACGCGTCCTTCTCCCCAAGGGATGCCCCCACATCGGGGGTCTTCATATTTTGGGCATCCCGTATCTCCCTAGGAGAGAATGTCGGACCCGACGGAGAGTCACCTATATTAACAACCCCGACTGGATCGATCGGGGTCTCCTCTTGCCTACGGGGAGGTTCAAAACATGGCTCTCTGAGTCCAGCTGCCGAATGCTCCTGAGCTCAAGAAATATTTTGGCCGTCGACCGGCTCAAGGACTTCATCTAACCCACCCTCGATGACCTCTTCAGCCCGAGGTGAGGAAACTTCAACAGCTTTTTGTTCAGAAGCCTTCGGCTCAATAGTCGTCGGCTCAGGAAGCTTTGAAGAAGTCGTTCTTCCTCTTCCCCCAAGCACTAGCAGGCGGTCATCTCTCTCTTCGCCCTTAGCTCGAAGGCCCTCTGCCACTTCTTGAGTTAAGGCCGCTAAATCGACCTTAGACTTGTGGACTTTAGCCTTCTTCGGCTTCGTGGACTCAGTCGGTGATTTCCCCTTCCTCTTCTTTTCCCTAATGGGTTTTTGGGTATCTGCTTCCCCGGGCGGGGGTTCCCTCAACAAAAAGTCCTCTCCTAGGCCTACACAAGCACATAATATAAACACTAAGAGTGATAATACATTCAAGGGATATCTTCTTCATGGAATTCAAGTATGGTGGAATTAAAATCTCACTGTGGTTTTTGGCTTCCCATCGGGTCTTGGCCAGATCACGCCACACGTGCTTAGCATATGGGCAAGTCGAATCGAGTTGACGGATTCTGCTCGAGAGATCCTTGACCGCACCGGGATACCACTCGATAGCTGCTTCATTGAAGGAAGTTAGTTCGAAGAGAAGATGGTCTAAAAGAGAGAGAAAATATTCAATTGACATGTTCACTTAAGATTCATGTTCCATTCCTCGGGAAATGAAATCCTTTCAGCAGGGATCAGATCCGAGGTCCTAACTCGGACAAAGCGACCATGCATCCTCTATTCTTTTCCTCATCGATGCTGATAAGAGGACCTTCAAAGCCCGACGCTGAAGCTTAATCAGGTCGCCTCGATAAAGTCGGGGCTGTACATTCTAATCAGATGGTCGAGGGTAAAAGGCATCCCCTCGACCATGTTCAAAAAATACCTAATAATATAAACAATGCGTTAGAATGATGGATAGATCTGGACGAGTGTCACCCGGTATTGCCTGCAGAAATCGAGGATTATGGGGTCTATCGACGGCGAAGAGGGTACTACTGGACCTAGGGTAAAAGGATATGTATACAAACTGGGTAACCGGCTTTATGTGTTGTTATGTCTTCCTCACGAGAAGGGATTTCCACTTGTACCGCCTCCCCCAAGTGGAATTTAGCCCTCACTTTCTCAGTGTCAGTTACTAGGCTGATATATCGGGACATGAGTTCGCATCGCCCTGGTTTCAAGGAAGGTTTGTCGACCTTGAAATCAGATGATGTTTCACAAGGTCCTGGGATACACTCCTCAATGCGAGGAGGCATTACTGCTTTGCTCTTTGACGAGCGTGATGGTGATGAAGTTTCTCCCTTCTGGGAGCAGTCTTTGTCATTCTTGCTGCAAAAATCTTAGAAGAGGAGGAATAAAATGATCGAAATATGAACACGAGAAGGAAGCAAGCGAAATAGTGGATTAGAGCTCTGAAGATATCGTGAAAAGTAAAGTTTCAAGAAATGAAGAATTGGGGTATTTGTAGGAGTGAGTTAGGCATATTGAAGAAGGTAAAAGATCGGCCAACCGCCATTTTCATACTATGACCTTTCAAGAATCGTGCAGGTGTGACTCTTGCACATCCTTTATGTCACAACAATCACTGACTTCATGTGACTGAAGTCATGATGTGGACATCGAAGAGTCGAAGGATTCAAATCATTTCTTATCATTTCATTCTAATAAATGCGGGGATTATCTGTATACGGTCGATATCGGGGACTCTGATATCGAGGTCTCCGAAGCATGCCAAGCCCGACCTCGAGGGGAGCAAAGTAGAAAATGAAGTTTGACCTCGAGGTGCATTCCTCGAGAAAGAATATCGGGGAATTATCTCAGCATACCTCGAGGCAGTATGAAAATCGACGACCGTCATGGAAAGGCGGGAAATTTCCAAGGGACCGTGGTTAGAGCTGACAAGGTCTGCAAGAATAGTACAAGTCCGTACTGAGCCATTATACCGCTGTACCAGTAGATTTACCTTGTCATGGTTGGACATGTACTACGTCGGGATTCTCCCCTCCTATATAAAGGGGACCCCTGTCATTTTGTAATACACATAAATATTGAATAACAACAGAACATTCTCTGCTTTTCTTTCTTAAACGTGTTCAACAATTGCTCTATTGATTTATTGCTCTTTACTAAATGTCTTCATTTATCGTTCTTCATTTATTGCCCATCATTAGCCGTAAAAGGCTATCCCCGAGGCCCCTAATATCATTGTTTCTTCATTGATTGCTCATTACTAATTGTCGTAGCTAGAGCTCGAGGCCCCCCTGTTCCAGCCAGCCCGAGGCCTAGCTCTGTGACAACATCGGTTTGCATATCTAACTTTTCTAACTCACACTTACCACTTCCTATCTAATAACTAGTATTAAGATAAACCACATATTTTTAGAACCACAAAATTAAGTATAATTGTTAAAACCATTTTCAAGGTAAACATTTGAATTGGGCCAAACAGTCAAATGAATCGTGTCCATGTAGAATAATCGAACCTCCGAACATGTGCACACATATCAAGTAATCGAAGAAGCCTCTTTCCTCATCAAAACGCATCGTGCCTCAAAGAAGTTTATTACTTTCACTTAAAATGGCTCAGGGCCCAAAAACTCTTGAACACTCGGGGACTGTCACCAACAGCCAGCTCATCGAGTCATCAAAGACTCAAACTCATAATACCTTAATAAGGAAACTTCGAGCTAGTAACCCTCGACGAGGAAACATCGAACCAGTAAGACCTCAATGAGGCATTTACAAGACCTTAGAAAAGCATAACCCTGACATTACGGCCAAGTCTATATATTCGAACTTGTAAGACCCCTAAAAAGGCATACCTTCGAATATAGACGCCAAGGTCATCTCACTCGGGGACTGAAGGCTACGGCCGAACATAAAGACTATGATCATATTAAAAGTCTACGGTCGAATTAACACGGCTCGGAGATATCCGACCTCCACCATAAAACTTAAGGCCTTCAAAATACTTCGAAAATACTTCGAAAATGACCGGTTTATCAGGCTACCCTCGACATAAGCAAAGGAGCTTCGATAATATCAATTTTGAATAATTAAAAGGCTTCGAAACAATCAGCCTTCAATAAAAAGGTTTCAAAACATCAGCCTTCGAGAAAACCTCACAAGGTACTCACTTACCATTATATATTGACTTATAATCGAGGTTCTTATTCGAACCATCGAAGAGTCAGACGAACACAAAATATGCCAAGGTGTAGCCAAAACTTTAAAAGTCTTTAGCCGAAATGGGGGAAAACTATAGCCATATTAGAGGTCGAATCGACCCAATCTAAAGAGCCTAAGGGCCAATTTGTATGACCTCAATGAAGCAACACCACACTTATAAAACCTTAAAAAGGAACAACCCCGATATCAAGGTCAAGGTCATAATATCGAACCTATAAGACCCTTAAAAGGGCATACCCTCGATATGAAGTCCGAGGTCATCCTCCCCCCTACCCGCAAAGGTCATCTCGCTCGGGGACTAATCATAAGACCTTAATGAAGCAAAATCGAGCTTCCAAGACCTCAATGACAAGCTGATGAGTGGCTAGAATTCATGATTTTAAGCATTATATAACTTTCATTTTATGAGCTTTAATGATAAAATACACGTCGTATGTGCCTAATAGGGTTTATTTTA